>JAODAL010071590.1:0-15467 GCA_025379985.1 Phyllomedusa bahiana
GATATGTTTTTTTTTCCTTTTTGGGGGCAGGTCGGGTTTTGTTGATAGAGCAAATTTTGGCATTTAAAATTGGGGAATACAGAAATTTTGTAGTCCCCACAGGTAAATTAAAAGGGTTTTGCAAAAAAAAACTTTTATTATCCGAAAAAACATTTCAGAAAACGTGTTTTTTCACTTTGGCGCTGGCCGGGTTTGTTGTTGGGTTACTTTCCCAGTTAAATTTGAATACAGCAATTTTTTTTTGTCACCCAGGTGAATTGTTAGGTGCCAAAAAAAACCTTTTATTTTCCGTACATTACGGGTTTTGCTTTTTTTCCTTTTGGGGGGAAACTAAGCTTTGTTCTTTGAGGCACCTTCATTAAAAATGTAAATACAGCAATTTTGTAGTCACCACGGGTTAAAAGGGGAAAGGGTCCCAAAAAAAATTCCTTTTAATATCTGTATTCATTTGGGGACGGGGGTTTTTTTTTTCACATTTGGTCGTAAAACTTTGTTGTTTTAGTTTCTACTTTGCGCAAAATTTGAATCCAGAAATTTTTTGTTTTGATTTGGGGGATTTGAGAATAGCTGTGTTTTTTGCCTTTTTTTTAAAAAAGGAAGGATTTTCCCAAAACTTTCCCCATCCCTTCTAAAATTTTTTTGATTTTCTGACAGGGGAGCAAAATTTCGGGTTTGGTAAGCGCCCAAAGAGGGGGTTGGCCCTGGGTTGGTAGGGAAACGAGGGGAAAGGGGTGCTCCTTCCAGTGCTGGTGAAACCGCACCAGGGGGATTGTCAGTTGCAGGCCGTCGGGCCCGGGTTCATCGCGGGGGTCGGGCCGTGAATCTAAAGTAACCGAACAGCGTCCCCAAATTTGTCCTTCGTGGTTAATGCAACCTGCATCCAGCAGTCTTTACCCCCTGGGCCCTCCCAGCCCCGGGCCACAAATGTGGGTCACCCAGCATACCCAGTTTTCCGGGCCAAAACTTTAAAGCGCCCAAAGTAAAACTCTTTTGGACCCAAAACAGGGGATAACCCTTTTTCTTAAAACCTCTTTGTTTGACAAAATGGGGGTTGGGGTCAAAAAGGCCCAAGTTAAAAAATCAAGGGGCCCAAAAGAGGTTTTTTTTTCTTGCTCTGATGCCCTTTTACTGATGCCTTCAAGGGGGGAAAAGGGAAAGCCGGTAAATTCGGAAAAAAAATCCCTGGCGGTGGGGGAAAACCCCTTTGCAGTCCCTCTTGCTTGTACCCCGCAGCTCCTTGATGCAGAATGTCGGGGGCGACGAAGTCCCTGTGTTGTTGAGGGAAGACTTTGGGGGATCCCAACGTGGTCTTTTCAGCGAATTTGCTTGCGAGCGCTTCTCCGGGAAAGAGGAGGAAAGGACGATGGGGGTTTAGGGTTTTCAAAAAGGGGGTTTTCCGCCTAAAAAAAGGGGAGGGGCGGTCGCGGGAAAGTGCCGGGGATTTGTTTCCCGCCTGCCCGGCAGCAAAAACCCCCCCTCCTCACTTATCGCTGTAAAAAGGGTTCCAGGACCTCTCAAGCCGGGGGCCTTTTTTGACAAGCCTCTGATTCCCCCCAGCGTTTGTTATATGCCTTTCTTTGCCGTAAACGCATAAGGTAGAGGAAAAGAACCTTGGGTTTGGTTAACCCCACCAAACATGTTTTTTTAAACCACCCAGCGAATGCTTGGTTAAAGGGGGAAAGGGCAACATTTGGGCCCAAAAAAACCCCCCGGGACAGACGCCGGGCATCCGACCCCTTGTCACACCCTCTTTTCCCCCCTCCCCCTTTCCGCCCCCCAAAAGCTTTTCCCTCTTTTTCCCCATGTTTTTCAGAGTCATGTTCGGGGGGATCGCCCCCGTTCGGCCTCCACCTTTGCCCCGGATACCCAGAAACCCCAGGACCCACCCCTACCCCTTCTCCTTCCGCCAGTTTGACGACCTGCAAACCGTTACAGGGGCCCGTCTAGCGGCCAGTTCGGGTTTTCCCGGGTTTTTGGGAGCAAAAGGGAAACATTTTTAAAACCCAAACCATCCAAACCCCAAAAGCCCTTTTTTGTGGGCCCTTTGCCAGGTTTTTGGGCCCTTTGGGGAAATGTTGCCTTTACGTCAGGGGGGACCCGGTTGGGTTGGGGGCCACACCCAAGGCCCTTGCCCCCCCCAATACCAGATGCCGAGAAGGCATTTCTTTCCCCAAAAAACCCTTTTTCCCTGCCCTGGCCGCCCGTGTCATCTAAAATTTCAAGGCTTTTGTCTGTTCGGGTGGCCATTTAAAAGTCCATCTCCCCAACCGACACATGGACTTTTTAAGCCGGCCCAAAGGGCCCGCTTATCTCTGTGACAGCTCACTGGGTGAGCGGGGTGGATATCTCTGGGGGTGATGGTGGCTCTCAGGCTGGGGCCGCCCGCTCTTTAAAACCGCAGGGGGGTGGTTTCAGGGTTCTTTCCCCAAGATCCTCCCGGTGGCATCACGTGCCCAGAGGGCACCAGGGCCCTTTTTTGAAATTTTTCTTTTTTGGAGGGGACTTTTCCAACACAGGTCAGGAGCTGTGGAAGGGCTCTCTGCAACGAAGGGGGGCCCAGCGGCTGGGGTGGGTGCCAAAAAAACCTTGTGCCAAAGGGAAGGGTGGTGTGCGGGTAACGGGGAAATACTGTGGCCCCTTTTAAAATCGGTAGGCTGGAAACACATTCCCCTTTCCTTTGGGACTTTTCATGAACCCTTTTCGTCCGAAATTTTTTAAAAAGCTACCCCGGGGCTGGGGCTGCCCGTGAGGGAAAAGGGCCGAAGTCTTTTGTTCGCCCCTTTTCCGCCCTTGCACCCCCCTTGTTTTGCCTGGCTGGTTGCAGCGGGGCCCGCTCGGCCTCCCCCCAACCGTTTTTTATTTTTGCGTGGAAACGTGGAAAATTCCCCCCTCCTCTTTCTCCTCCCATTGTCACCGGGGGCGCAATGCCAAATTTGCCAAATACAAAAATGACAAAAATGGCCGAAAAAGCAGCGGTGTGGACCTCGGGGTTTTTTGGCCACCGAGTGTGGGGAAAGGGGAAAGAGCTCCCCGTTTTCCCTCCTTGCCAATTTTTTAAAAAGCCCCAAAAATTTGGGCAAATGCAGTTTTTGACCCTTTTCAGCATTTTGGTGATCTTAGTTCTGGAACGATCGTTGGAAAACTCTTTAAAAAAAGGGACGCCAGCGGGAGGAGGAACGGAAAACGATGCGGGCCCGGAGCCCTTTTCTCCGTCGAATAAAAAGGCCCCCCCAGTTTCAACCCAAATTTTAATCGGTCTTCAAATTTGGGGAGGGGGTTCGGGGTCCCGGGCTTAGTGCAAGGCAGCGCATCAGCTCTCCGGGTTTTCTTTATCTCAGGAAGTTTAGGGCTTTTTTGTTGAAGCTGTGCCGGAGGAAACGGAGGAGGAGGAGGGGGAGGTTTTCCTAGACACCGACGTTACCGAGTCCTGCCTTGGAAAAAGGGTTTTGGCCCCGGGAAAAAGAGGCGGAGGGGGAAAATTTGGGAAAATCCCGTTTGCTAGTGCCCCCCGACCCAGGGGGCTTCGGGAAAAAAGGGCTCCATCTCTCCTTTTGGGGCCTTGGAAAAGCTCCCTTTCCTGCAACATGATTCGCATTAAGGCCATTTTAAAATGAACAACAGTTCTGGGTGGCCCCTCCTGGGGGTTTCCCCCGGGACCCCAAAAAAAAAAAACTCGCCCCTTTCCCCTTTCCCCCCCACCAAAAAAAAGAGAGTAAAATTTCAAAGGGAAAAGGGAGGGCCTTGCTGATTGATTTAAATGGGCATCTTTTTTGCGTTTGTTTACGTTCCCCAAAAAAGTCACGGTTTGGAAAAAACATCAGCGCGTTTACCCGCAGTAGGGGCAAGTGCCGTTGCCCGGGGCAGGCCCGGGAAGGTGGAAAAAAGCCTAATGGGGGGACCTCTCTAAATTTTTTTTTTTCCAACCCCACCAAAAGCAGCCCAAAGCAGGGGGACACATCCAAAACCCCAGAGAAACCGCCCCAAGTCTTTGGTTTCACGGATTTTGCGTCTCAACACCAAAGTTTTTGTATGTTTTTCCGGACCCAAAAAATTCTGGGTATCCCAAAAAGGGGAAGGCCCGAGCTCGGGTTGCCCTGCCATAGAGGTTTTTTTGTCCCCAGCAGGGCCCGCGTTCATTCTGAGCGGGGCCTTTTTGCCCCAGCCCGGAGGAGTCATTACGACAAAGCATCCGGCTTTCCACAGTTAAAGTGGATCGTTTGTCTTTAAACAAGATGAATCAGGCATGGGTGTCTGATTATGTTGTGGCCCCAAATTTCCAGGGGTCCCGATTAGGGTTTGGGGCTTTTTTCACATTCCTTTTTAAACAGAAATTGGTCCTCTTGAAAACTTTTTTTTTAAAAAGATTATTTCCCTTTCTGGGAATTTTTTTTTCTCTTTTCCAACAGTTCATTTTGCTGGTTTTTTTGTGAGGGACTGCAAAAGACGCAAGGTTTATGACAACACCGTTTCCATTTTATCACTTTATCTTTAAAAGTTTTCGCATTGTCAATGGTTTTGGGTCATGTTGCTGGAGATCGCTATATTCCCCCCCCCCCTTTTTTTCTTTTTTAAATTTTTTTTGGGGGGCCCCAAAAAATTTTTTTTGGAAAGAAAGTCAGGCTTTTTTAATTTTTTGGGGGAAAATTTTTTTGCTGTTTTAAATGCGCTTTTTACAGGTTCCTTTTAAAAAAAAAATTTGTTTCTAACAGAATTTGTTCTTCACAATTGTCCAAAGTGGTCAAAGGGGAGGGGTTTGAATTTTTGGGGGGATTTTGCTGTACATGCAGTAATAAGGTCTTTTAAAAAAATGTTGTTTTCTAAACAGACATTTGTTCTTCACAATTTTCCAAATGGCTCAAGGGTCATGTTTGAATTTTTGGGGGCATTTTGCTGTGCATGCGGGTAACTAAGGGCCCATTATAAAAAAAATGTTTTTCTAAAAGAATTTTTTTTTTCACAATTGTCCAAAGGGCTAAAGGGGCTGTTTGATTTTGGGGGCATTTGGGGGACTGAGTTTAAATACAGGTTATTTAAAAAAATGTTGTTTCTAACAGACATTTTTCTTCACAATTTCCCAAAGTGCTCAAAGGGGCATGCTTTGAAATTTTTGGGGGGTTTTGCTGTGACATGCGCTAATTTTCAGGTCCTATTATAAAAAAATGTTGTTCTAAAGACATTTTTTCTTCACAATTGTCCAAAGTGGCTCAAGGGGTTTAAAGGTTTTTAAATTTTTTGGGGGCTTTTGTTTGTGGACAGGGCGCTGGGACTACAGGTCCTTTTATAAAAAATGTTGTTTTTAACAAAAATTTTTGTTTTTCCAATTGCCCCAGAGTGGCTAAAGGGTCATGCTTTGAATTTTGGGGGGGCTTTTTTGTGTGAATGCATTTATATAAAAGGTTTCCCTTTTATAAAAAAATGTTGTTTCTAACAAAACATTTGTTTTTCCCACAATTGCCAAAAAGTGGCCAAGGGTAAATGTTTTGAATTTTTTTGGGGGCATTTTGCTGGGGGCATGCGCTGGGATACGGCCCCTTTTTGTAAAAAATGTTTTTTTCTAAAGCCATTTTCGGTCACAAATGTCAAGAGTGGCGCAAAGGGTGATAGGGGCTGTCAGAAACGGGGAATGGGTTTTAGGGAAAATGTTTAATGGCCCACATATTGCAAAATGACTTGTTTTTGCAAGTTTTTAAAACATAGCTTTTAAATCCCTGTATTGAGACAACCCTTTTAAATTTCTTTTTAAAAAAAAGGGGAAAAAGGGACATGGGGGGGTTTCCACCCAAATTTTTAAAAAATTCTAAAATTTAAACAATAAAAAACTTGCATTTTTAAAATGGGTTTGGTTTTAAAAAAACCCCCTCTAAATTTGTACTGGGGGGGTACGGGGAAAACTTGCCCCAGATGTGGGGTTTTTCCCGGGGGGAAGGGGAGTATGGAGCCCCCGGCGAGAAAAAAGTACAGAGACAATTTCCCCGGGCAGGTTGAGAAAAATTGGGGGAAAAAAAAATGCCAAGAAAAAGGGGCACCTGGGTGGAACAAAGGGGCGTTAACCACCCGTATTTTTTAAGTGAAGCTCAATTGGTCCTTTATCTTTCGGGGGGGGCCAAAGCGCTTCAAGGGGCAGGGAAAGTTTTATTTTTCCGTGAAACTAAAAAGGGGGGTTGAAAGGGCTCCTTTTTCCGGGACTTTTTTAATCTGGGGTCATGCAGGGGTTTTGGGGTCTTTCTGTGGCACAAGGGCGGTATATTCAACGCCGTTGAAAATAAAAAAGGTGGTTCAAAGACTTTTTTCCGAAATTTTTAAACTGGGGGTCATGCAGGGTTTTGGGGGTCATTTTGTGGCCCAGGGGCAGGTATTGTCAATGTCCAGTGAAAAAATAAAATGGGGGGTTGAAAGGATCCTATTTTTGGGCCCTTTTTTAAACTGGGGGGCATGCAGGTTTGGGGCCAAAGCTGTGGGTCAGGATAGATATAGTCTATGTCCCGTGAAACTTAAAAAGGTGGTTGAAAAAATTTTTTTTTCCCGGCCCCCTTTTTTAAATTTGGGGGGCAGCAGGGTTTGGGGCCCCATGCTGTGGCCCCGGGCAGAATTTTTTTGTTAAAGTCCAGTTTAAACTAAAAAAGGTGGGTTTTAAAGACTCCTTTTCCGGCACTTTTTTTTTCTTGGGGCATGCAGGTTTGGGGGTCTTGGGTGTAGTCAGCAAGGGATGTTTTATGTTCCCCGTGAAACTTAAATGGTGGTTTTAAAGAAATTTCTTTTTCCCGGGCCCCCTTTAATCTGGGGGTCATTCAGGTTTGGGGTCATGCTGTTTGCCCGGACAGGTTTTAGTCAAAGGGCCAGTTTAAATAAAAAATGGGGTTTAAAGACTCCTTTTTCCGGGCCTTTTTTAAAATTGGGGGCATGCTGGTTTGGGGCTCATGCTGTGGCTCAGCACAGGGATAGTCTATGTCCAGTGAATCTTAAATGGTGGTTGAAAGACTTCTTTTTCCGGCACTTTTTAATCTGCGGGTCATGCAGGTTTGGGGCTCATGCTGCGTTCCAGGACAGGGATAGTCAATGTCCAGTTCAAGTAAAATGATGGTTCAAATAATACTGCCTTCTGGCACTTTTTAATTTGTGGGTGATGCAGGTTTAAGGGTCATGCTGTGGTACAAGACAGGGATAGTGAATGGTCTGTGATTTTTTTTCTGTGGCTTTTATAACCTAAGTGTGTTGCCTAAGATGTAGCATGTATCCATTTGACTGTTGTGGATTTTAATTTCCAGCTTCTCCAGCCCTGTTTGGGTGTAAGGAATGAAGGTTTGTTGCTCTCCCATAGACTTTAATGGTCATCGGCGGTCATCTATCATCGACCATCGAATATCTTGTCGATGATGGCCGACTATCGACCATCGACCTATGTCTATAGCCAACGTAATCGCTCAACACTACTCATCACTCCAATAACCTAGTTCCAGAAGTTTTGAGGCTTGTCTCGGTGGTGTTTGGTGTATTGTAGGCGAGATACTTTGTGGCACATGCACAGTAATGGCTTTCTTCTGGTGACTCGACCGTGCAGTCAATTTTTTTTCAAGTGCCTCATTATTGTGCATCTTGAAACAGCCACACCGCTAGTTTTCAGAGACGCCTGTTCAGTGATGTTATTTGTGGGGGGTGGGGGGTTTACATCCCAAATAGAGATGGGCGAATTTCTCAAAAATTCGATTCGGTGACTTCGTCGAATTTTCCGCCAAATTTCTTTTTGGTCAGAATTACTTCGGGGCGAATCGCGTTAAAAAACAGCTATTTCCAGGCTGCACAGAGCCTGTAGGGCGCTTTAGAACACTGTGCCATGCTTAAATATGCAGAGGGAGCTTGGTTTGGTCTTCATACAATGTTGTGTTTTAGTATGACACGCATATGACTGCCGCCGCTCTTAGAATCGCTTCACTATAAAATTCCCTGGGCACTTAAGAAGTCAATTCTCACCAAAAATCTGAAGCGGGAATGTAGCCTGATAAAGTCATGGCAGCGACAGCTGGAAAAAAACAAGCTAAGGGCTCAGGTGGCAACATCAGTGACAGAGTGTGGAGGTGACGGCAGCAGCCACAGCAGCATGATATCAGAGACTTGCACAATGACATTCTGGAGGTGGCAAAAACAGGAGTAGGCCATAGAGTGGCACAATGACCAAGTGTGGAGAACGAGGCCGCAGCTACAGCAGCAGCATGAGGTCAGACAGTGGCACAATGACAGAGTGTTTAGATCACGGCAGCAGCCACAGCTGCAGCATGAGGTCAGACAGTGGCACAATGAAATTCTGGAGGTGGCAAAAACAGGAGTAGGCATGGAACAAATGCTGGAACAAATGCTGCAAAATCTGTCTGGTCAGGGGACTGGAGAAATGGCGACTACATCTCACGGCCACATGAGTCCAGTGGGGGCTGAACTGGAGGAGGAGGAAGACACTGGAGCACAAGCAGTGTCTGGTGAAATTAGTGTTTTTTTTTTTTATCAGGTGACAGGAGGGGAGCAGGAGCAGCCGGAGGATTGGGAAGACGAGGAAGATGACCCAGACACACCGTGGCAGTATACATTGGAGATGGAGGCAGGGAGTCCCTCAGAGTCACTTGCGCAGATGGCCCGCTGCATGTTGATTTGCCTGGCTAGTGACAGCTGAATTGTCACCATCCGGCAGAGGGTTGACTTCTGGCTCTCCACCCTCTGCGCCACCATCCATGCTCTAGCAGGTCTGACCGGGTGGTTTATCAGTGCTCACGTACCACTGCCATGGCTGCTGTGGGGGGATGGAGGGTTAGGAGCAGTACCAGCTCCATCAGCAGCAACCTGAGTCTGGAGTTGTTGATGAGCAGCTTTCTTCACCCCTAGTGTTTTAGGTACCAACCAGCAGCAGCACCTGGAGCGGACCCTGAACCCTGGATTCTTTTGGCTACCTGCCTCAGCTACTATTCTGATGCTGCCACCCGCCTGATGCCCCACATCTGCTGCCAGCTGCTTTTTCAACCACCCACCATCTTTACCAGGGACTGGTATTGACACCCATCTCCCCACTCTTCACTGGGCTATGTAGCTTTCTGATGCTGCTGCCACCTCACCATTCAGGTCTCCTCATGCTACCCTACAGAAAATTCAGATGTAATTTTGGCATTTATGGGCCAAAAAAAATAAGACACCCTGTATGTTAGTGCAAATTAACCCACAATCAAGGGGTTACATTAAGCCTTGGGTATTTAGTACCCTACAGAACAACCAGATGTAATTGAGGCATATAACGGACAGAAGTACACCCACCCTGGACTTTAGGGAGACTACTCCACAAACTAAAACAAAATAATAACGTCGGTTGAGTAACAAGTGTGCAAATGACACACTTGTGATGGTCTTTCCCCCCAGTCGCTGATAAAACAAGTTTGTTTTATAATGAGTGCAATATAGTGCAGCAGCAGATAGATAATAATGCTGGTTGAGTAACAAGTGTGTAAATGACACACACTTGTGATGGTCTTTCCCCCCAATGGCTGATAAAACGAGTTTGTTTTACAGTAAGCTCAATATAGTGCCGCAGCAGCAGCAAGATGCCTATGACAGGACACACAGTGAGAAGTGTGATAATTTAAGATGGCGTCCGTATTTATAGGACTTTGACGTCACAGAAGCCCGCTGGTCGCTGATTGGCTTCATGTCTGCACATGTCATTAAAGGTGTTCCTTTCGTCTTTCCAGAGTTCTCTGCCCCACGTGCTCACGGCCATTTTACCAAAATAAAAAAAAGATGCTTAGTTCCCGCGAATCACCATAAACTTCGACTTCGTGCAGACCTGAAGTTTTCCTGAAATTCTAAATGAATTACACTTCGTTAGAATTGATTCAATTATCTCTAGTGGCCACTACACACAAGCCCGCAAACCACATCAAGCTTCCTCATTTCTTGTGAGTCCCTACACTAACCAATTACAGAAAAAACACAGACAAATGAGACATATTCGCTCAAAAACACATATGGCCACAGTCAAAAATAAGTGTGCAATATTTGTGAACTATTTTAAGACCACTATGTTATCTGCAAATAAACACAAACTACAGCAGCTTTTAGTCTTGGAGTTAGGTACATCAGCTACTCTGTGGACTCAATAACGTTAACGCATACAGTAGCTATTGTGTCTTGAGTATTAAAAAAACAGGACCGCATATCCATTTTTTCCTCTGTAAGACAATAATTTCCTTTACTTCTTTATTTTTTCATCTTTCTCGTCTTCATTGGTCCAGATCAGTACTTGTTTATGTCTAAACAGTTCGCACAGATTATTTTGGCTCTATTGCTGGTTGAAATGCATCTGGAAAATTCTTTGAATAAGGATTTCTTAAGAGGCGTGATCCGGATCGGTGCTCTGCTAAGAGAAAGAGACAGAGTTTGACTGAGAGAGAGTTTTAGAGGTTTAGAGAAAACATATTCCCTCAAGATTGACTTCTAAAATGCGAAAAAGAACCAAGAAGTACCCAAAAATGGTGAGTGATATCATGAAGTATAATTGGGCTTTTTTTGTGGGGGAAAAGTGGCTAAAATATATCCCTTACATATGGTACTTTTTTAGAGATTTGCCGATAAAGGTTACGTTTGAATATATGTATGTGAGGTTTATTTGCCCAACAGTGCTGGGGAGCAGAGTGTGCCAGTGTTGTGTTGGACACTTAGAAAATGCTGGGCAGCCCGCCTGGTTTAATAATATTGGTGTCACAATAATTGTAAGCCAGCTTGTTACCACAGTATCTTTTTTATGGCACACTTTTGTATCGCCTTTTATATGCAATTGTAGTACCGGCAACCACCTCCCTCTGCCCTGAGGTTGTATAGGGGTTGTTTTCATTGGTTATTTTTCATCTGTGCAATTTTCCCCCAGCTTTATACTGTGCTTTTTCTGCATGCTGGTGTGAATGGTTTTAATTTGGGTGTGCAGTTTTTCATCTTGTCAAGCAATTAGCGAAACCTGTGATCTTTTTCCCAGTCAATAAAGGGGAAATTGCTAGCTACGGGGTTCATTTTAGTTCAGCCTTTGAGCGTGAACAAGCCCCAAAGAACGGAGTTTTTTTTTTTTTTGAATAAGTAATTCCCATTTTCTGTATGTTTTTTTCTGTAAAATTTTTAGTGTGGGACTCACAAACATGAGGAGCCGTGAAGGGCTTGTGACTTGTGTTAGGGGGCCCCCATTCAACAAATACCTCATTTTAAATATTTTTCCAGTTGTCCTTTTTTAAATTTGCCCAAAAGTGCTGGGGGCGAGTGTGCCTGTGTTTGTTGGACCCTTTAAAAAAACTGGGGAGCCCCCTGGGCAAAAAGAGGGGTCACTAATAGGTTGTAAGCCTTGTGTACCAACTACTTTTTTTATGGCCATTTTTGTATCGCCTTTTATAGCAATTGTAGTACCGGCACCACCTCCCCCATGCCCTGAGGTTTATGAGTGGTTGTTTTATTGGGTTACTTGCATTGTGCAATCTCCCCCGCATTTATACTGTGGCTTTTCTCATGCTGGTGTGAATAGGTTTAAATTTGGGGTGCAGTTTTTTTATCTTGCTCAACCAATTAAACTGACCTGTGATCTTTTTCCCAGTCAGCACAAATGGCGAGTTGCAGCTTTCTGGTTCATGTTAGTTCAGCCTTTCAGCTGTGAAAAAGCCCCAAAGAAACTGGAGTGTTTTTTTTTTTTTGTCATAAACAACCAAAAAAATCCAAATGACTTGATCAAAATTTTTATATCCCTACCTTAAAACCGTGTATTGCCCCCTCTAACATCAATGACAGTTGACCCCTTTTGTGGCAATTGTGGATGAGGCTCTTTATTTCCTCAGATGGTAAAGCTGCCCATTCTTCTTGGTTAAAAAGCCTCCAGTTCCTGTAAATTCCTGGGCTGTCTTGCATGAACTGCGTGCTTGAGATCTCCCCAGAGTGGCTCAATGATACTGAGGTCAGGAGAAAGAGATAGCCACTCCAGAACCTTCATTTTGTTCTGCTGTAGGTTGACTTGGCCTTGTGTTTTGGATTGTTGTCATGTTGGAACGTCCAAGTACATCCCATGCACAGCTTCTGGGCTGATGAGTGCAAATTTGCCCTGATATTTGCAAATAACATGCTGCATTCATCTTTCCTTCAACTTTGACCAAGTTTCCTGTGCCTTTGTAGTTCACACATACCCAAAACACCAGCAATCCACCTCTGTGCTTTACCACAGGAATAGTGTTCATTTCATCATAGATCTTGTTGACACCCCTTTAAATGTAATGTTTATGTTTTGATCTCATAACTCCAAATAACCTAGTTTCAGAAGTTTTGAGGCTTGTCTTTGTGCTGTTTGGTGTGTTGTAGGCGAGATACTATGTGGCACATGCACAGTATTATTATTATTATTATTATTTTTATTTTTATTTTTTTAGCCCCCATTAATTCCATGGCGCTGTACATTCAGGGGTTACATACGCAACATAATCAAACATTTAAAAAATAGTGACAATTCTCTGACTAACAACAGGTACAGAGGGAAAAGAGAGGGCCCTGCCCGCGAAGGCTTTACAATTACAAGGAAGGGGAGGAAAGAGAAAAAAGGGTAGGGGCAGACATTTGTTCGTGGGTGTCAAGTGACCGGGGAGTTATTCTAGGTCATAGGCACTCCTGAAGAGGTGGGTTTCAGGTTGTTTTTGAAGCGGGTGAAAGTTGGGGAGATCTGAGGTGTTGGGGCAGCAATTTCCCCAGAGTATGGGGGAGGCACGAGAAAATCTTGGAGACGGTTGTGTGAGGAGGTGACAATAGAGAGGTGTAAAGAAGGTCCTGAGAGGAGCGGAGGTTGTGTGAGGGTAAGTATCTGGAGATTAGAGCAGAGATGTATGGAGGGGAGAGGTTATTGGAGAGCTTGTAGGTTCAGGGTCAGTAACTTGAAATTAATGCGCGGGGCAATGGGAACCCAGTGTAGGGATGGCAGGGGGGAAAGGTAAGGAAGGAGTAGCGAGGAGAGAGGTGGATAAGTGGGCAGCAGAGTTGAGAATGGTTGGAGGGGAGCGAGGGGTGCTAGCGGGGAGGCCACATAGAAGGATGTTGCAGTAGTCGAGGCGGGAGATGACAAGGGCATGGACCACATTTTTGTAGTGACAGGGTTAAGGAATGAGCGGATGCGAGAGATGTTTTTTCAGATGGAGGCGGCGGGTTGAGGTGAGGGTTTGGATGTGGGGTTTGAAGACAAGGCAGAGTCGAGTGTTATCCAAGGCAGCGGACTTGCGGCACCGGTGAGAGTGTAGAGCCATTGACTATGATAGAACATCAGGTGGGGGAAATGGAGGGGGACGGTGGAAGGATAATGAATTCATTTTTCCCTCTATATTAAGTTTTAGAAGACGGGGGGAAGAAGGAGGATATGGATGATAGGCAGTCGGGGATCCGGGAGAGTAGAGAGGTAATACAGGACCGGAGATGTAGAGTTGGGTGTCATCAGCATACAGGTGGTACTGGAAGCCATGTGATGCTATGAGCTGACCCAGACCAAGAGTGTAGATAGAGAAGAGTAGTGGGCCCAGGACTGACCCCTGGGGGACACCAACAGAGAGAGGGGGATGGGAGGAGGTGGTGCGAGAGTGAGAGACACTGAATTTTCCGATCAGTGAGGTATGAGGAGATCCAAGAAAGGGCTGAGTCCGTGATGCTGAGGGAGGAGAAGGCTTTTTATGAGGAGTGAGTGGTCGACAGTGTCAAAGGCAGAGGACAGGTCTAAGAGGAGAAGGATAGAGTAGTGACGTGAGGCAGTAATGGCTTTCTTCTTGTGACTCGACCGTGCAGTCAATTTTTTTTCAAGTGCCTCATTATTGTGCATCTTGAAACAGCCACACCGCTAGTTTTCAGAGACGCCTGTTCAGTCATGTTATTTGTGGGGGGGGGGTTTACATCCCGAATAGAGATGGGCGAATTTCTCAAAAATTCGATTCGGTGACTTTGCCAAATTTTCCGCCAAATTTCTTTTCGGTCAGAATTATTTTGGGGCGAATCGCGTTAAAAAACAGCTATTTCCAGGCTGCACAGAGCCTGTAGGGTGCTTTAGAACATTGTGCCATGCTTAAATATGCAGAGGGAGCTTGGTTTGGTCTTCATACAATGTTGTGTTTTAGTATGACATGCATATGACTGCCGCCGCTCTTAGAATCGCTTCACTATAAAATTCCTGGGCACTTAAGAAGGCAAAACTGACCAAAAATCTGAAGCGGGAAAATGTAGCCTGATAAGTCATGGCAGCGACAGCTGGAAAAAAACAAGCTGAGGGCTCAGGTGGCAACATCAGGGGACAGGTGTGGAGGTGACGGCAACAGCCACAGCAGCATGAGGTCAGAGAGTGGCACAATGACATTCTGGAGGTGGCAAAAACAGGAGTAGGCCACAGAGTGGCACAATGACCAAGTGTGGAGAACGAAGCAGCAGCTACAGCAGCAGCATGAGGTCAGACAGTGGCACAATGACAGAGTGTGTAGATCACGGCAGCAGCCACAGCAGCAGCATGAGGTCAGACAGGGGGCACAAATGAAATTCTGGAGTGGCAAAAACGGGAAAATTTGGCATGGAACAAATCGGAACAAATGCTGCAAAATCTGTCTGGTCGGGGACTGGAACATGGCGACTACATCTCACGGCCACATGAGTCCAGTGGGTGCTGAACTGGAGGAGGAGGAAGACACTGGAGCACAAGCAGTGTCTGGTAAAATGAGTGTTTTTTTTTATCAGGTGACAGGAGGGGAGCAGGAGCAGCTGGAAGATTGGGAAGACGAGGAAGATGACCCAGACACACCGTGGCAGTATACATTGGAGTCACTTGCGCAGATGGCCCGCTGCATGCTGATTTGCCTGGCTAGTGACAGCTGAATTGTCACCATCCGGCAGAGGGTTGAATTCTGGCTCTCCACCCTCTGCGCCAAACATCCATGCTCTAGCAGGTCTGACCGGGGGGTTCAAACAGTGCTCACGTACCACTACCATGGCTGCTGTGGGGGATGGAGGGTTAGGAGAGTACCAGCTCCAAACAGCGCAACCTGAGTCTGGAGTTGTTGATGAGCAGCTTTCTTCACCCCTAGTGTTTTAGGTACCAACCAGCAGCAGCACCTGGAGCAGACCCTGAACCCTGGATTCTTTTGGCTACCTGCCTCAGCTACTATTCTGATGCTGCCACCCGCCTGATGCCCCACATCTGCTGCAGCTGCTCTTTCAACCACCAACCATCTTTACCAGGGACTGGTATTGACACCTACCTCCCCACTCTTCAATGGCCATTATGTAGCTTTCTGATGCTGCTGCCACCTCACCATTCAGGTCTCCTCATGCTACCCTACAGAAAATTCAAAATGTAATTTGGCATTTATGGGCCAAAAAAAATAAGACACCCTGTATGTTAGTGCAAATTAACCCACAATCAAGGGGTTACATTAAGCCCTTGGGTATTTTAGTAT
>JAODAL010071591.1:0-15467 GCA_025379985.1 Phyllomedusa bahiana
GTCGTACCCCTGGGTTTTTCAGGCCTGGAGAACTTTTTATTGAATCCCACTACTCAGACAGGGAGATAAGGGTTGCTAATGCAAACCTTTAAATACACAGGGTGGGTACTGCAAGGAGGGGGTTGGCGGTTACCCCTGGGGAGGCTCCAGATTATGACACGAAAGCCACCATAGACATTTCTACTCCGATCCGGATTTTTGAGTTTGGCCATTTTATATTTTTCATTTTCTAGAGGTTTCTCATTGAGGGAGGGGGCGACGCACGCACAAACAAACCCCAACGCACAGCAATTCTTGAAAATTCTTGTATGTTATCGCACAATTTTGTTTAAGTCTTTTGTACATTTTTTGGACTCTGTACGTGATACCTTCATAGTTCGGGCACTGGCTCGAAAAGGTTTGCTTATGTCCTGATAACACTACATGTCAGAGATATTATGTTATATAAAATGGGAAAATGCAATAAAATGTGTTTAAAAAAAAAAAAAAAAAGAAACAACATTCTTTTATAATAGGACCTGTAGTATAGCTGCATTTCAAAGCAAAATGCCCCCAAAAATTCAAAGCATGACCCTTGAGCCACTTTGGACAATTGTGAAGAACAAATTTTCTGTTGGGAAACAACATTTTTTTAAAAAATAGGACTGTAGTTTTTGCTGCATTTCAAAGCAACATGACACAAAAAATTATAAAAAAATGACTTCTCAGCCACTGTTAAAATTGTGAGGGAGAAATGCCACTTAGAAAGCCACATTTCTGTTCCAAAGGACCCTGTTTATTGCTGTATCTCACAGCTACATGACCCCCAAAAAATTATAAATATGACTTCTCAGCCACTATTAAAAAATTGTGAGGAGAAATGCCACTTAGAAGCCACATTTCTGTTCCAAAGGACCATAATTATAGCTGTATCTCACAGCAACATGACCTCAAAAACCATTTGACAATGTGAAAACTTAAGATAAAGTGAATAAATGGAATACGGTGTTGTCATAAAAACCTTGCTTCTTTTACAGTCTCCTCACAGCAAAACCAGCAAAATGAACTGTTGGGAAAAGAGAATAAAAATTGCAGTAAGAAATGACCATTTTAAAAAAACATTTTCAAGAGGACCATTTCTGTTTGAAGGGAAATGTGAAGTAGACCGGAAACTAATCGGTGACCTCGGCAATTGGGGCCACAACATCAGAGATCCATGCCTGATTCATCTTTATGAAAGTAAAACGATTCCACATTATCTGTGGAAAGCCGGATGCGTTTGTCTGTAATGACTCCTCCGGCTTGCTGAAGGTCCGCTCAGATATGACGCTGGCTGCTGGGTAGGACAACACCTCTATGGCGTGACGAGCCAGCTCGGGCCATTCGTCAATTTTGGATACCCAGAAGTCTATTGGGTCCGAAAAACATACAAAAACATCGGTGTTGAGACGCAGATAGTCGTGCACCATGATCTTAAGCTGATCTATGTGTGTTGGATGTGTGCCCTGCATTGCATGCCCCTTGGTGAGTGGTAAACAAAGATTGCCAGAGGTCACCCATTAGGCTTCTGCCACCTTGCCTGCTGCTGCCGCTACCCTACTTGGCACTCTACTGCTGTCACGTCGCTGATGTTGTTCCACCGTGACATTTGGGGAACGTGAAGCAGACGCAACAGATGTCTCCAGTTGATCAATCAGCAAGGTCTCCATTTCCTGCATTTTACTCTCTTTTTGGTGGGTGGAAAGGAAAGTGCTGAGTTTTTTTTGTACCGGGGATCCAGAAGGGTGGCCACCCAGTAACTGTTGTTCATTTTGATGGCCTTAATGCAAGGGATCATGTTGGAGGAAAATGAGCATCCAAGCACTCATGTGAGAGATTGGACCTTGATTTCCAAGCCTCTGGGTCGAGGGGCACAGCAAACTGATCTTCCTCATCTTCCTCCTCCGCCTCAAATTCGCGCCAACCTCTTTCCAAGGCAGGGACGTCGGTAACATCGGTGTCTAGGAATACCTCCTCCTCCTCCTCCGCTGCCTCCGGCACAGCTTCAACACAGCCCTGATTTGCCTGAGATGATGCACCCTGAGAGCTGATGCGCCACCTTGCACTAGCTCTGGACCCCGAACCACTGCCTAATGAAAACCGATGAAATTGTGAAACTGTCGGGCCTTGTGGATTTGACGGAGAGAGAGGCTCCGTGTCCGCATCTGTGTCCGGTCCCTCCTCCGGCGTGGCGGGACCTGATGTTTCGAGTGTCCAACGATCGTTCCAGAACTAAGATCACCACAATGCTCATGCTGACAAGGGCATTGTCCGCACTGCCATTTTGGTGGCTTCTTCAAAACTGGCAAGGATGGTGCAGAGCTCTTTCCCCTTTGCCTCCACTCTCGTGGCTCAACACCCCGAGGTCCGCACCATGCTTGTCAGGCCATGGGTCACTTCGTACTGCGTATGGCATTGCGCTGCTCCCAAAAATCGCTGGAGCATGTGGAGGGGGAATTCCAGCGTGTTGCCACGTCAACAATGAGACGGTTGACGGGGAGGCCGAGCTGATGCTGCAACGCAGCCGCGGGCGAAGCAGGGTGCGAACGGCGGAAGTGCAAACCCTCAGACCTCGAGCCTTCTTCAGCAGGCAGTCCAGACCCGGGTAGCTCTTTAGAAATTTCTTGACGACCAGGCTCATGACATTAGCCATGCAAGGGAAGTGCTCCGCCTCCGATCTTAAGGGCGGCCAGCAGATTTCGCCCGTTATCACACACCACCTTGCCTGGCACAAGGTTCTTGTCACCCAGCCCGCACTGGGTCTTGTGGCGCAGAGCCATCCCCAGCTCCGGACATGTGTGGGGACGGTCTCCAAGACAGTTTAATTTCAAAACGGCTTGGTTTCTCTGGGCACGTGATGCCACCAGAGGACCTTGGGGAAAAGAGCCCTGCACCATCCCTCCAGTTTTGAAGAGCGTGCGCCGAGCCTGAGAGCCACCGTCACCCCCAGAGACATCCACCCAGCCACAGAGATATAGCGGCCTTGGCCGTGCTTACTAGTCCATGTGTCGGTGGTCAGATGGACTTTTCCGGACACAGATGCAGACAACGCGCTTGAAATTTTAGATGACACGTGTCTGGCCAGGGCAGGGACGGCTTTTTTTGGCAAAGAAATGCCTGCTCGGCATCTTGTATTGGGGGCAGGCGAGGGCCATGACAGGGGCGGAACCCATTTGTGTCCACCAGACAGAAAGGCAACATTTCCAAGGCCAAAATGCCGACATTCAGGCTTTTGGCTTTGGGATGGTTTGGGTTGAAGTGTTTCTTCTGCTCCCAAACCTGGTAGACAGAAGGATGGCTGCTAGACTGGCCGCTGTACGGCGTGCCGGTCGTCACACTGGCGGTGGGAGAAGGGGTAGGAGGGGTCTGGGGTGGTGCTGATGGAAACTGGGGGCGACAGTGGAGGTGAAGCGGAGTCTGATCCCTGTTTCATGACTCTGAGAGACGGGCAGCTGAGGAACGCTTGGTGGGGGGCGGAGGAGGGAGAGGCGGAGACAGAGGGTGTGACAGTGGTTGGAGGCCAGCGTCGGTCTGGCCTTTTTTGGCCAATTTGTTGCCTCCATTTCAACTCTTTGCATTCGCTGCATGTGACTAGACAAGTTGGTGGGGTTAACCACCTAAGGTTCTTGCCTCTACTTATGTGTTTACGGCAAAGGCGGCATATGACATCGCTGGGTGAATCAGAGGCTTGCTCAAAAAAGGGCCCCAGGCTTGAGAGGTCCTGGACCTTTTTATGGCGATAAGTGAGGAGCGGGGTTTGCGCTGACTGTGGCTGGCGGAATCATATCAGCGGAAACTTCTGCGACCGCCCTCTCCCTTTTTTGGCGGGAACCGTATTGACACTCCCCCATCATCTTCCCCCTCGTCCACTGATAAAAGCGCTCGCAAGCAATTTCTGCGTAAAAGACCAGTATGGACCCGAAATGTCATCATCATCATCATCAACCCAGGTGACTTGGTCGTCCTGAAATTCTGCATCCAGAAGCTGCGGGCTACAAGAAAGGGGGCACTGCAGGCGTTGCGGGCCCCGCCCGGGATTTTTGCCGATTGACCGGCTTCCTTCTCCTCCTCTTATGGCATCAGTAACTGGGTGTCAGAGCAGACAAAATCATCCTCTTGATCTTTTAACATGCCTTCTGACCCAAACCGCATTTTGTCATCAAAGGGTCCCTTTAGAAAATGGATTTTCCACAGTGGTGGGTACACGAGTTGACTTTGGGCTGCCTTCGCTTCATGTTGGACGGATGACGATGGGTGCTGATGATGAAATTTTTTGGCCGTGACTGGGAGGACGAGGAGGTAAGACTGCGGGATGCAGGTTTGCATTAACCACTGAAGAACAATTGGCGCGCTGTTCGTACTGAGAATTCACAGGGCCCTGACCCAGCATGACAGGCTGACGGTCCGCCAAACGATGATCCGCTGGCATGCTGTGTTGTTGCCAGCACTGGAAGGAGCACCTGCTCTGGGACCTCTACCTCCATGTGCTACCCCCTCTTTGCTCGCTTACCACCTGAATTTCGCTCCATGTTAAGAAATATAAAAATTGAGAAGGTATGGAATAGTTTTGGAAAGTCTATTATTAAAAGACGCCAAATCACAGCTATTCTCAAATCCCTCTAAATCAAAACAAAAAATTGCGGATTAAAATTTAAAAAAATCTGGAAATGGGCAAAGTGGGAAAAAACACGTATCTGTTTTTGTATTCGGATGATACAAGGTATTTTTGGTACCTTTCAATTCACCTGTGGGGACTATAAAATTGCTGTATCAGATATAAGTGCACGCTATCTGAATGAACAAATCTGGACTGGGCAAAAGTGCAAAAAACACGTATCTGTTATGTTTTCGTAAAATTACAAGTTGTTTTTTGGTACCTTTCAATTCACCTGTGGTGACTATAAAATTGCTGTATCAGATATAAGTGCACGCAAACTGAAATGAACAAAGCTGCCCGTGCGCCAAAGTCAAAAAACACGTACTGTTATAGATTCGGATGATACAAGGTATTTTTGGCACCTTTCAATTCACCTGTGGTGACTATAAAATTGCTGTATAAGATATAAGTGCAAGCTATCTCAATGAACAAATCCCGGACTGGGCAAAAAATGCAAAAAACATGTATCGTTATAGATTCTGATGATACAAGGTATTTTTGGCACCTATTTAAACCTGTGCTATTACAAGATTGCTGGGATTCTAATTTAGTGCAAGATGGATTTTAAACAACAATGGTGGAATGGGTAAAATTGAAAATAACACCCATCTGAAAGGTATACGGATAATAAAAATGGCGTTTTGCACCTAACAAAAGAGACCTGCAGTTAACAGACATGATGAGTATCCTAATATAATTTAAAACTGCACAATATCCCGGAAATATTTCAATAGCAAACTGTTAATAATAAGATATTGCAGTGCAATGTCACACTAAGTCTTGGTGAACTTTATCCAGTGTCCTTTATAGAGCTGTCTTGTGCTCGCCCACGGGGCCCCCCCCCCCCCGCTTCCCTCCCCCGTGACTTTATAGCAGTAGATGCTCCTTTAAAATTTTTCTAGCTAACTACCTAAAATCTTCCAATGTTAATCTAACTAACAGCTAATAGTAGAGGTTTTCTCTGTTCAAAAATAGTATGATTTCGCTGAGTTTGTTTGGAGACATGCAGAGCGCACGTCCAACTAGTATGAAACCTGAGAGACACTGAGGGCAGAACAGGAAGGGATGTTCTATTTAACACGAGGTCATGTGATATTTCCAGCCAAACGCAACCATACCCAACCCCGTCATGACGTCGCCCACCCCTCTCACCCCGCTCTATTCTGTAAGCTGATTGCTGGCCGCCAAAATGTCAGGAAGCCCCGAAAATGGCGCATATTAATAGATTATGCGCAGATTTTTAACTAAATTATCCGTGATCGAAAAAATCCCGATTACCATAAAAACCGTGCCGATTTCAACTTTGTCGATAAAAATCGCTCAACACTAGTCATGTACCCTAGGGAGGCTTCATGTAAAAGCAAAAAAATTAAATAAAAATATTTAATATTCAAAACACCTTCCTTTTGCTATTTTACAAATAAAAAAAAGTTACTGTACATGTAATTGGCATCGCCGTGTCCATAAAAGTTTGAATTTTTAAACACCTGAACAGTATAGCAGAAAAAAAAAATTGCAGGTTTTTGGTCATTTCATGATTCAAAAAATTGGAATAAAAAGTTATCAAAAAGTTTCATTCATTCCCAAATTGGTACCAATAAAATAACCAATTGCAGGTCTTTGGTCATTTCACATCCCCCCAAAAAATGGAATAAAAAGTGATCAAAAAGTCGCATATATCCAAAAATAGTACCAATAAACTTCAGCCCGCAAAAAATGTGCCCTCACTCAAGTCTACAAGTAAAAGAACAAAAAAGTCATTGGGGTGCTGTAGCCACGTAAATGGAGCTATATTTACCTTCAGGGAGCTATATCTACCTATGGGGGGGCATATAATACCTACAAAGGGCATATAACTACCTACAGGGGGCTATATCTACCTCCCTATAGGGAACTTTATCTACCGACTGGGGGTCTATATTCCTACCTATCTACAAGAGCCCTGTATACCTACCCACCTACCTACAAGTAGCCTATATAACTACATACTAGGGATCTATATTTCTACTTATTGGGGGAGCCTATATATCTGCATACAGGGTGCATATAGCTACCTACAGGGAGTATATACTTACCTACATGGGGGCCATATATTTACCTACTTGGGAGACTATATATATATCTACAGGGGGCATTTATATTTACTAACAGGGGGCTTATATAGCCCCTGGAAGGCATCTATACCTACCAATTGGGGGACTATATTTCTACCTACCTACAAGGGCCCTAAATACCTACTCACCTAACTACAGGGGGCCTATATAACTACATACTAGGGGCCTATAGTCCTACTTTATTGGGGAGCCTATATATCTACTTAATAGGGGTTTTAGATAGCCCCTCATTAGTTAGGTAGATTGATTTGTCCCCCAATAGGCAGATGTGTACTTTCTTAATTAACCACTAGCTACCTAAAAAGGGGTTAACCTATCTGCCTACCTAGTTTGGGGGTGTACCTTCATACTATATTGGAGGATTAAACTATTATATGGTTAGACAAAACAAGACTAAAACTGGTGCACACATGGGAGCCTCATAGACGTTTCGGGCACTTTTACTGTTTGAAGCACAAGGGGGTCATTATTACCATTTGTGTCACTATAGATGGGGAGTTTGTACAGAGATAGGAATTTATAGGGGGTTGCTGGAAAAGTCGTGATTGGGAGAAGTCGTCATGGTGATCTTGACTGGATGGAGAAAAAAAAAGGGAAAGAGAACAACTCAGAAGAGAACGACTCAGAGAAGACCTCCACTGTGATTACCTGGATGTAACTTTACAGTAGTCACTTACAGTGGGGAAGGTAAGTATTTTATACACTGGCAATTTTGCAGGTTTTCCCACCTACAAAGAATAGAAATTTTTATTTTAGGTATACTTCAGCTGTGAGAGACACAATCTATTTGATCTATCTATTTGATAACCAACCAACCAGCAAGAATTATGGCTCTCAAATGACCTGTTTTTCTTTAAAAAGCCCTCCTATTCTGCACTGCTTACCTGTATTAATTGCACCTGTTTGAACTTGTTACCTGTATAAAAGACACCTGTCCACACACTCAAACTCCAACCTCTCGACCATGGCCAAGATCAAAGAGCTGTCTAGGGACATCAGGGACAAAATTGTAGATCTGCACACGGCTGGGATGGGCTAAGGGACATTAGGTAAGCAGCTTGGTGAGAAGGCGACAGCTGTTGGTGAAATTAGAAAATGGAAGAAACACAAGATAACTGTCAATCTTCCTCGGTCTGGGGCTCCATGTAAGATCTCGTCTAATAGGATAAGGATGATTCTGAACCACCCCAGAACTACACAGGATGAACTGGTTAATGACGTGAATAGAGCTGGAGCCACAGTCTCAAAGATTACCAATGCAGGATACACAAAGTCCCCTTGTTCACTCCAGCACATATCCAGGCCCATTTAAAGTTTTCCAATGACCATCTGAATGATACATAGGAGGCATGTGAGAAGGTCATGTGGTCAGCACGGCACTGCATTCTCTCATAAAAGTAATGCTTTTAAGGGATAACATCATTATACTACAACATATAACATTTAATTGTTTCTAGGGGAAAATATTTCAGCAATACTGTATATAGTCATATAAAGCTACGAAAGGAGTGCTCCAGGTGCCTCTCTACATCCACCAGACAAATGGCTTTGCATTGTGTATGAAGCCTAATGCTGAATATGAAAAAACAAACAAAATTTCCATAGATAACCATCACATCTCGTTTATATCAGGGTGTAAAGAATGATAGGACATCTAGAGGCTATATAAACAAATAATTTATTCACAGCCTCATAAAATCAGCACATTATGGTGGCACATTAATCATTATTGTGCAACAAGCATCATTGAATGGATAATGTGCTGTATATAAAGGATGAAGAATATTGGAAACCTGGAATGTTTGTCACTTACTGTAGATAAAACTTTATATTGATTTCAGTTACACTATGTCAGGCAAGACATATGAAAAGTTGTGAAATGAGAAGTTGCCGACTACAAAGCTGCCTTTTATAAAATATTAAAGCAGGTCTTTTACAGGAGAACATCTTCATTTTCTATTGAAGTTTACTCTCTCAAGAAACAAAACCTCCCATCATTGGTTGAAGTCCAAAAGAGTTCTCTAGACATTTGGTGCACGATATGACTATGTGATATTATGCAAGTTCTGCATCTTTACATACACTTTGGGCAACATCTAGAACTTCACTTTCGCCATTTTTTGCCGTATATTGCTGGTTCTATAGATGTATGAACAGGCGTATGCCCAAACTTGCCGTAATGTGCGACTGGCGACACATTTTAATGTGTCAAAGTTTGGTGTGAAATTGCCAAACAAGGTTTGCCGCAATTTTGAATGTTATGTGGCAAAAATGTTTGGAGCATAACACTTTCATTTATACTGTCGTATTATACACTCCTCTATATCTATTTAGAGCTGCTGTCGGCCCCAATTTACAAAAATGGAGTATGCAAATTCAAATTCATACATGTCGCCCTTTGGGAGACATGTATGAAGGCAGGTGCTTCGAAGTGAATTGTCGAGTCTCGTTTTCAGTGTATAATGTGCCTGAATGTATGAAAGTGGTTTCTGAGGGATTATGAATGGTCTAAAGTTCTACATGCCTCATCTGTGTGTTAGGCGCATTATGGAATTTAGTCGCATTAGCAATGCGCCTAACACGTATAAAGGCTATAGATAGGCTGGTGTAAGGGTTCAGTGGATTCGCTGGACCACCATCACCAAGTGATGATAGTTTAGCCAAGCAAGGGAGCGGATTCTAAGTAGCCCCCGGTATTCACCAGAGCCCGCCGCAAAGCGGGATGGACTTGCTGCGGTGTGAGGCTACCAGGTCGCTACCCCTGACGTGACTTGCTTGTGATGGCTGCCGTGGTACTGCGTGGTACAAAATCGTAATCCAGAGGCATAGTCAGGGACAGGCGGAAAGTCAGGGCAGGCGGCAGAGATTCGTGGTCAGAGACAGGCAGAAGGTCAGGGCAGGCAGCAAACAGGCAAGGTCAGGAAACGTAGTGGAACGGACTGGTACACGGGTAATCAATATGGACTCCAACACTCTCTAACGACACGGAACGCACACCAACAATCTGGCAAAGAGTGCTGGGGGCGTATTCCTTATATAGGACCAGCGCCCGGCAATAGACCAATTACCGGGACACTGGCCCTTTAAATCCAGACCAGCCGGCGCGTGCGCGCCCTAGGGAGCGGGTACGCGCGCAGCGGCCGGGACGGACCGGCTCAGCGTACACAGGAGCGTGGACTGGTAAGAGAGCCGGCGCCCGGCAAGCAGGGGAAGGTCGCAGGCAGCTGCGGCACCCGCGCCAGACCCCCTGCGGGCAGGGGGGGTGGCTGCGGGGAGCAGCGGTGCCCGTGACCCCCATGACAGTACCCCCTTCCCTTAGGTCTCGCCCTCTTTTTTCGGAACCTAGAGAGGAGGTCAGGAGATAGGTTGGCCTCAGGTTCCCACAAACGCTCCTCCGACCCAAACCTCTCCAGTCAATAAGAAAGAATAGTTTCCCCCTCACTGTCTTCTCCTCCAGCACCTCCTTGACCTTGAAGATATCAGAGTTGGTCACGGGAGAAAGCGAGACAGATCCACGGGAGAAGCGATTCAGCACCACAGGCTTGAGGAGAGAGACATGGAAGGCGTTCGGGACACGTAGAGTGGGAGGCAAGTGGAGTTTGTAGGAGACCGGGTTAAGTTGCCGAAGGCCCCAAAAAAAGGGGCCCAAATACTTCCCCCAACTTGTAGGGGGCACCTTAAAGCGGATGTACTTTGGCCGTAATCAAACCCCTTTTCACCCAAATTTAAAATATGGGCGGGGTCTCCGGACCTGTCGGCCGGGACTTTGGTGCTTTGGGGGCCCGTAAAGGGCCTGTCGTGTGACTTCCAGAGTCCCTTGATGCCCCGTATTTGGGGCATCCAGGCGGAACGTCACACGAGGTGGGCCCCGGGGAGAGCGGGAGGGATTACGCAAACACAATAAAAAAGGGGGGGGGCTCCAGCGGACTAGAGTCCGGGGAATTTATAGGAAAAATCCACCCAGGGGGGAGGTCAACCAGTTACCCTAGGGGGGCGGACACAAAAGTCGCAGATGGTACCTAAAACTTGGTTGGGCCTCTCCCTGCCCGTTTGTTTGGGGATGGTTCAAAAGAAGCCCAGCTAAACCCGCAACTGAGCACACGAGCCCGCCAGAATTCGTACAAACGGACCCCCCTATCAGAGATGATAGCAAAGGGAGCCGTGTACCAAAAGATGGGGTGGACGAAGTGCGGGCCAGCTGGGGGAGAGGGTAAATCTATCGGCCCCCCAATGACCGGGGTTTCCAAGGGGGCCAGGGGTCGAACAAAATCCATGCAAATGAACCGGGCTTTCTGGCACCGGAAAGGAGAAGAGACCCGCGGGTCGGGAACAGGGACTTTTTACGACACGGGGAGGAACAGCCCAGGACAAGTCTCTAACTCTTGATGAGAGTGGGCCACCAATAATAGCGAGAATCAATTGTAAAACTTTGGGCCCCAGGATGGGCCCCCTGAAAGAGGAATATCCCCATTTAAGGATTCGAGGCCCGCAGGCCGGACGACGTAGGTTTCACGGGGGAGATTTTAGACCACGGGGCCGAAAAGGGGGAGCCTTCAGGGGGAATTAATGTCTGCAGAGGGGCTCTAGGCCCCCCGTTCCCAGGATCTTTGAGAGGGCTCCCCCCCTGACGTTCTTTTCGGCTGGGAAAGTGAAGGGGGGGAAATTAAAGCAGGGAAGAAAGCACCACCGGGCTTGCCCAGGATTCAATCGCTGAGCAGATTGGAGATACAGAAGATTTTGGATCGTGAAGATCTCAATGGGGTGGCGAGCTCCCTCCAGCAAAAGTCTCCCTTCTTCAGGGGTAAAATTTATTGCCAGTAGTTCCCATCACCGTTGTAATTTCGTTTGGCAGGGGTGAATGTCTTGGAGAAAAAAAACCACAAGTCTGCAATTTTTCATGAGGAGGACTTTTTAAAAAGGACAGCGCCCGGGCCCTACTGAGGGAAGGGTCCCTTTTAGGACAAATGGGCACTTGGGGGTTTGGCGGGAAAAAGCAGGGGGTGAAGCGAATGCTCTTAAGAGATTAAAGGCTTATGGGTTCGGGAGGCCCGGATTTGGGGGGGAGCATTCTTCTTTTTAGGGCTATCAGTGGGGGCCCCCAGTTGGAGAATTGCGGGACAAACTGCCCGTAATATTTGCGAACCCCAAAAAACATTGGATGGACCAGACCCCCCGGTCGGGGGCCCCGCAGGACCCCCTGAAAAGGCTTGAAGGGGTCCATCTGGAGACCTTGATCCGAAACGATGTACCCTAAGAAGGGCAACGAGGTGTGTTCAAACAGGCATTTCTCCAGTTTGGCATAAAGCTGGTGGGCATGAAGACGTCTGAGCACCTGGCGGACGTGGTGGCGGTGAGTCTCTAGATCTGGTGAGAAGATTAAAATGTCGTTCAGATAGACTATGATACAGACTTAGAGAAGGTCGCGTAAGATCTCGTTGACGAAGTTTTGGAACACAGCCGGAGCGTTGCAGAGGGCGAATGGCATGACGAGATATTCGAAGTGGCCGTCACGGGTAAAAAGGGCCCGTCTTCCATTCATCGCCTTCCCGGATACGAACCCAGTTTTTTAAGAAACCCGCGTGGGATCCAATTTGGAAAAAATTTTTTTTTATGGTGATTTTATTTAGGCCCACGATAATCGATACAGGGCGCTTAGAGTTTCAATCTTTCTTTTCGACAAAGAAGAATCCGGCCCCCCGCAGGCGAGGAAGCTTGGGGTATAAAAGCCTTTCCGGAGATTCTCCTGAATATACTCCGACATCGCCTTGGTTTCCGGGACAGAAAGAGGGTAGACTCTGCCTTGGGGAGGAGTAGTACCGGGTTGTAGGTCAATAGGACAGAGCTGCGGCAGCAGAGGAGGTGCGGCCAGGTTCCTCGAAGACGGTGCGGACCCCCTGGAGGAAGGCTTGCAGATTAGCCGTCAATGGATCTCCTCGGTCCCATAGCGGAGTGGCCCGTTAGGAGGCTAATTATAAAGGCCACCTTAGCCCGCTCTGTAGGGAATTGATGCCCCAACATCTCGAGGTGGATGGAGCATTGACTGATGAAGCCTCTGCACTTCCTGGGATCTCCATCATAGCGAGAGGGGAGCGGCAGATGCAGAGAAGATCCTGGTGCAGGGGCAAGAAGAGCCATGGTGGCAGGAACAACTGGTGCTGGCAAGGCGGCAGCAACCGCAGGCGGAGGTAGACGAGCCGCAAGGTTCTGCATCATGGCCGCGAGCTGGTCAATATGCTAGCTCTGCTGGGCAACGGCCGTCGTGACGTCCCGGAGTTCGGGCAAAGGTACCCTGGCGGAATCCATGGCCAGATTGTACTGTAAGGGTTCGGTGGATTCGCTGGACCACGGCAAGCGATGATAGTTTAGTCTAAGTAGCCCCGGTATTCACCAGAGCCCGCGCGAAGCGGGATGGACTTGCTGCAGCTACCAGGTTGCTATCCCTGACGTGACTTGCTTGCGGTGGCGGCCGGGGTACTGCGTGGTACAAAATCGTAATCCAGAGGCGTAGTCAGGGACAGGCGGAAGGTCAGGGCAGGCGGCAGAGGTTCGTGGTCAGCGACAGGCAGAAGGGCAGGGCAGGCGGCAAACAGGCAAGGTCAGGAAACGTAGCGGAACGGACTGGTACACGGGTAATCAATATGGACTCCAACACTCTCTAATGACACGGAATGCACACCAACAATCTGGCAAAGAGTGCTGGAGGCGTATTCCTTATATAGGGCCAGCTTGGCAAATAACCAATTCCCGACCGCCCCGGCGCGCGCGCCTGGAATGGGTTTACGGCGCGGCGGCCGGACCACCGGCTCACGTACACGGAGCTGGATGGTAAGAGATCCGCACCCGGCAAGCGGGGTGGCGCGGCAGCCGTGGCCCCCCCCACGGCCCCCCCTTTTGGGGGATGGGGGCCCGGGGGGAGCAGGGGCTCCCGGCCCCCCATGACAGCTGAAATAAAAAAAAGTCATTGGAATAGCATGTCATGAAAGAAACTATGGTATGTCCTGCTTGGTGGGTTTGGGCCCAGAAATCCCTGTGCGTGCTGGCTTTTGCTGATTAGAAAAAAGGGGGTGGAGCAAAAAAAAATAAATTTCAAATTTAAATGTAGAAAATTTAAAAAAAATGAAAAAAAAATCTGAAAAAACATCAATGGGCTATTTAATGAAAAATAAGTTTTAGTACTATTAAATTTAAAACTTTTTTTTAAATATTTTTGTATTTTTGGGATATTATATATTTTTATATTAATTTTATACATTTTTATTACATTTAAATCCTTTAATTTTATACAGTTTGATAATTATAATAAATTACTTTTTATTATTGCACTGGTGTAAGTTGAGAAATAAGTGACATTTTGGCCCTAATCCCAAAATCAGTTTCACTTCGATCCTCAGACTAGGCGGGACCACATTGAAATAGTTTGCTTTTTAGTTTTAATGCCCCTAGTTTTCCGAACCCACATTCTTATTTGTTAATAATACAAGTGGGGCAAACACCCCCGAACGCCCACTCTTTTAGGGCTTTGGGAAAGGTTGAGTTTTACAAACAATGCACCTGACACATCTTTTGGCACATTGACTCATAGCTGGCTACTTGGGGCCTTTTTAAAGCCAGAAAAGGGTGAAAAACCAGATCATACGTCTCCCTTTGTGTTTTAATCCTTTACCATTTCAAGATCTCTGCTTTCTTAAGCAATTCTTGTTTAAATTTAAAAAAGTTAATTTTAAAACCAATTAATTTGAAGGTTTAAAAAAGGTTTTTTTTCCCAAAAGTATTTACGACCGCACTTCACAGCCAACTTTTTGGCTCCAACTTAGACGCCGTGTGTCCGGGAGGGTGCGCCGTCTATAAACGCGATTACCGAAAATTTTGGGACGTATTTTTCCACGTATTGATCACAGTACGCCGTGAAATACGCGGCAAAATATTTACCAATTTAAGCCGTGTGTACATAGCCTAACGGTATGTACACACAGTGTTTTGGATCCAATTTTGGATCCATTTTGGATCCGAAAATCGCATCCAAAAGCACTGCGACAATTGGATCCAAAACGCATCCAAAACCATCCCAAAACCCCGGGGGGTTTTGTTTTCTGGTTTTTTGGGGCAGCAGGGCACCCTATAGGGCGTCTGCTGCATCTTTCGGATCAAGAATTGACATGTCAATTCTTTGAACCGATCTGAAAGACGCATCAGAAAGACACAAGTAAACATGCATCGGTGATCACTCGTCTGAATGCCGATGCGTATTTTACAAAGCAATGTAAATCACACTGCACATTGTTAAATGCGTGTTTGGATACATTTAGGGTTCGAAACACGGATCCAAACACTCATCTATAAAAGTATCCAAAATCGAAGCAAACACGCCGCGTGAACATACCCTTAGGGTAATGGTTACGGTTAGCATTAGTGACAGGGTTAGAGAAAGGGATAGGATTAAAGAAAAAATTCAGGTCCAGAACCCAAATTTGTTCACATGTTCAGTCGAACGGTTCTGAGCCCTATCAGAGCAACACTGCGCCGGATTTAGAAAAGAACATTTTTAATCATTAAAAACAAACAGTTATTTTTAATATTGTGGGGAATCAGAACATAAATAGGCAAACTTCAACCAAAGTGAAACCACATGCTAGAAAAATGGTGAATGTAAGGTTAGCCATATTTATGTAAGAAATGTT
>JAODAL010071592.1:0-15467 GCA_025379985.1 Phyllomedusa bahiana
AATGGATGAACCTCCCTCCCAACCAAAAACATCTATATAAATAAGTCCTGTGGGTGCCAAAGTGCAGGAAGTGACGAATGTGTGACAGAATTTGGGGGGTTGACAATTAGGGATCTTGATAGGCTTGTCTAAGAAGATGAGTTTTCAGAGCGCACTTAAAACTGTGAGGGTTGTGAGTGTGCCTGATCACATAGGGTAACATGTTCCAGAGAACTGGTGCAATACGTGAAAAATCTTGGAGAAGGGCATGGGAGGTTCGGATGAGTGAGGTGTGTAGTCTTAGATCAGTAGCAGAGCGGAGAGAGCGGGTAGGGTGGTAGACAGAGATAAGGGAGGAGATGTATGGGGGTGCAGCACTGTGGAGAGCCTTATGGGTGAGAGTGATGAGTTTATGTTGTATTCTGTACTGGATGGGCAACCAGTGCAGAGACTGACACAGGGTAGAGGCATCAGTATAGCGGCTGGAAAGAAAGACAAGCCTGGCTGCTGCATTCAGGACAGATTGGAGAGGGGAGAGTTTACAGAGAGGAAGACCAACAAGTAGGGAGTTACAGTAGTCAAGACGAGAAAGAATAAGAGCAACAATGAGAGTTTGAGTTGTTTCCACAGTGCCAATGTCTTTTACTAACTTTGTGGAGAGCACAATATGTAAAGTTATAATAAAAAGACCTTTTAGCACTGCCTCTGATGCCCCTAAAACACACACATACATTCATACATCCATGATGCAGTGACACAATTACATTTATTTTAACGCCACTTTTGCTGTAAAAGAAAAGGTTTGTTTTAGACTTTTACTGGAATTTTTTTTTTCTATTTTCCTTTATTAAAATTTATATATAAAAATAAAGCCTAGTGTGTCACAGGAAAAAGTAACACAACCAATTAAAAGAAAGCATTCTCGTGTTCAAACCAAGTATTAAAGGGGTTGTCTCGCTACAATGATTGGGTTTTAATTTAAAGATCTTTAAAAAACAAGCAGCTTTGCAATATATGTTCATTACAAATGTTCTACTGATTTTGAGCTAGCCCTGTTAGTATTACTACATCAGCTTCTCAGATCTCTATAGTAGCCGACCTGTTGATCCTTATCTTACTGGCTGTCAGGTCTGAATGACTCATCACCTTTGAAGACAGGTCGGAGCAGAGAGCCCCTCCCGCACAGAATGCTTCTGGAGGGGGAGGAGGACTCTGGCGTCTGTGTCCTTACTGCCTGGATTAACCCTGTGTGTGCCTGCTTCCTCCTGCTCTCTACACAGATAGATGTGACAGCAGTGACCCTGTCTGTTACTATAATCATGATATGTCTTTGGAACTGTGACTATACTAATACTATACAAATCAGGCATGTGAATACTTTATGTTCTCCTGTATTAGGGACACATCCTGAGTATAGTAACACTGCCCTTGTTGTTGCTGGAGATGTGGAGACTTGTAAGCTAAGCAGGGGATATAGGAACACATGCATCCCCTCTGCTCTATTAGCACACAGCTTCATATTCCTCTCTACACTCCTAGATCAGCCCTCTCCTGCAACAGACCTAGGCAGGCACACACAGGGTGAACTCTGAGAGCAAACCCCCTCCCCCCCCTGTATAGAAGTTACGTAGCTGCCTGTGTGCTGATGGGAGGGGGGAGAGGGAGCAGAACAGACAGACAAGCTAGCACGCCCCTCAGTTCAACTTACCAGGGACAGTGACAGGCTGAAAGCTCGTAATGAGACAACTCCTTTAAGTCTTGTTTGCCAGAGGCATCAAATACTTATTTCTCACTGCAAAAAGCAAATATATATATAATTTATACCATGTTATTTTCTGGATTTTATTTTGGATATTCTATCTCTCAATGTTAAAATTAAGCTACCCTTAAAATTATAGACTGTTCATGTCTTTCTCAGTGGGCAAACTTACACAATCAGCAAGGGATCAAATAATTATTCCTTCACTGTAGCAGTCTATGAAAAGCAAACCTATTGACTTCTATAGGAGAGTTTTATAGAGACTGGCCTAGATCTATGAGAAGTGTCGCTGTGGAAAGTGGCTTAGGCTATGTTCACATGGCGTAATTGTGGCGCTTACAGTACGTACACAACTACGCCAGGTAATTTGGGAGTCGCGCTGATGAGCGCGTATTCCCGCAGCTGCAACTAGCAGCCGGCACCCACTACCTATGTAGTGGGATTGCTCCACGATCCTGCTACCGACGTCCAATGTCGGTAAGGGGTTAAAAAAAAAATACAACCAAAAATATTCTTAAAAAATGTGTTAAACATAAGAGTTAAACAATAGGTCATTTTTTTGATGATGTATTCCTTTCAAGAATGCTGCATGCGCCTACAGCTGTGTTTACATCTGCATTGGAGCCTTTAATGCAGATTCTCTTAACTTTTCAAGGAAAAATTAACAATCTATGAAACACTATTTTTTTTCCTTTGTTATAAGTCAACAGTATACATTGGATTCTGTTGGTATCTGTGGCACTGAAACCAGGGTATAAATATATAGAGTGTCTTAGGGTGGGAAGACACAGTTTTGTTTCAAGAGCCGCTGCCCAATATTGCCACCAATGACTGCAACCGATACTGGCAAACTCATAGGCCTTTCTATGACCTCAACAGTTCTGGGCAAATTAATTCGCCCATTACCAGCTACACGGGTGGGAAGGTGTGTTTTCAGCCACTTATGTAGTTTCACCCTCAGAAAACTGCAACCATGTTACATGCTGTGCACAGTTTAGCACTGCCTAGACTAGAGTGTACTCCGGGATTAACAATCCTAGACCAAACTGTACCCTGGGGTGTAAAAAAAAAAAAAAAAAAAAAGCCTAGGCCAAACTATATCCCTCTAGGCAAGGATGTACCCATCTAAGGTGGGACCAGGTAACATTATACCCTGGGTGAAGCCTGGCCCAGGCCACAGTATACTCCAGGGAATAAACTGTATACCCAGGGCTGTAAAATAGCCTAGGCTACACTATATCCCTCCAAGCTAAAATGTTATCACATCACTGGTTTTCTCACCCTGTTAGTTTGGTGAAAATTGTGCAGATCTTTTTTATTTTTTTATCAAGGGTACAGTAGCGTGCTTAAGCAAAAGATTTCTTCAAGACGCACTGAAGCAGTTTAAAATAAACTTTACTTTATACTCCACATATATAGGCAAGTGAACAACGTATCAACAATGTGAAAAAAATATTTTTTTTAATTTTTTTTTTAAAAAACCTGGTGCCGTATAGGTTGCACAAAGGCATATGTCCAATATTTCTTTTGGAGTCCCCCAAACTTTCTGTGCGAACTCCTATCAGAGCGGATAGTCGCAGATGTACGTGATGCGACTATCCGCTCTGATAGGAGTTCGCACAGAAAGATTGGGACTCCAAAAGAACTATTGGACATATGCCTTTGTGCAACCTATACGGCACCAGGTTTTTAAAAAAAAAATTTTCACATTGTTGATACGTTGTTCACTTGCCTATATATGTGGAGTAAAAGTAAAGTTTATTTTAAACTGCTTCAGTGCGTCTTGAAGAATTCTTTTGCTTATGGACTGATATATGGGTGGCAGGAAAGATTCCCTATACCAAGACGCCAAACCGGTGACCGTTGAAAGTACATATAGCAGCGCTTAATTGTTGAATACAGTAGCGTGCTTACATTGAACTTACAGTAGATGGCGCAGTCCCATTTTTTTTCTAAGGAGGAGAGAAATCTTCATTAGTTACATTATGGAAATCATGTTAGGTGGGACTCTTACCCACTCAAACTCTCCCCTTATGACTACCGCTCGCCTAGAGCAACTGTTCCACTTCGGCCTTGGAGCCAGGACGCTGTCCCATCAGTGTATAGTTAATGTTATGTATTGTAACCTATTACGTATGTTTCTCTCTGCTCCCTATGATGCCAACTAGGGAACATCGACTGTATGGCCAGCTTTTGAAATTCTACACTGCAACACAACAAAAGTACCCCCAGTGGATGTATGATCTACCTCCAGAGAACCGTATAAATGCCATGTCCAAGATCAGACAAGCGGCTAAGCCATATCGAGCAGAAGGAGGGATTCTTTACTGTGGGGAAAAGGAGGTTCTTATTAACCCCTTAACCCCTTAAGCCGAACGCCTGAAAAGTAGTTAATGACCAGAACATTTTTTTAGTTTTGGCCTCCTTGCGTTTAAACAGTTGTAACTTTTTTATTTTTTCAATGACACAGTTGGATGAGGCCATCGTTTTATTCGAGACAAGTTGTACTTTATAAGGGAATAGTTTAAGTACGCTTATAAATAATTGCAGTATTTTTTTTTTTTTTTTTACAAATTTTTTTTTGTTTTTTTAATTTTTTTTTTACACCATTCAGATTTCACACTTAATAACTTGTTAGATTAATTCTACAGGTTATTACGGTCGTGTGGATACCAAATATGTGTAGGTTTTTTTGTGCGTGTAATTTATGTACAATTATTTTTTATTAAATATTTTTATTTTATTTATTTTTTTATTCTTTTTTTTACACTTTTTATGGTTTTTTTTGTACTTTTTTTTGAAGGGAGAACTGTTTAACATTTTTTTTTATTTTATTTTTTACACTTAGTAATGTATTAGCATATTCATATATGCTAATACATGCTAATCTGTGTCAGTCTGACACAGGCAGTGATTAGGACAGCACACAGTGCATCCTAATCACTGGCTTCTTACACAGACAACTCTGGGCCATGCTAGGTCCCCAGAGCTGACTGTGCAGGCCGGTCCCTGAGCTCTGTCGGGTGACCGGGCGTTCCGATCACCCGACAGAGCAGGGGATCCCTTGATTGCGCTGCGGTAACGCACCGCCGCAATCAAAGGGTTAAAGCATCGGTTTGCGGAGGTTTCCTCCGCTCCCCGATCCTGCAGGAGATGCTCTGGGATCGGGCTGTGTAGTTCAGCCCCGATCCTAGCGCAGCTGTGGCGCCGGGCGCCGCAAACCCCGAGGTCTGCAGCGACGTCAAAAGACGTCGCTGCAGACGAACGACCCGCACCGGCCGCCGTCAAAAGACGGTGCGCGGTCGTTAAGGGGTTAAAGACCCTGGATGTATAAGTACGTCTCAGGGTCGCTAAGGGGCCTTGTGGCGGAATCGCTTCGTGACCCCGCCACACAGCCGCCGAGTGTTAGCGGCTGATCGCAGCTAACACCCGGCGGTTACAGCCGCCCACACTGTTTAACCCCTTAGACGCCGCGGCAAAGATGGCCGCAGCGTCTAAATGAATGAAAAACGGTGACGCGCACCGTTCTTCACGCCGATCGGAGCCCCCGCAGCGTAACTGCAGAGATCTGACGCCTGGACATGGCAACGGGAAGCCTTGTGAAGGCCTCCTTCGCTGCCATGTTCTCGTTTGCCCCACTTTCAGCCCCAGGCAGGAAGTGGGGAACGGCCAACTAGGTACAGCCTAATGCATTGTCTATGCAATGCATTAGGCTGTATTAACGATCGCGCCCCCTAGTAGTGAAGCGCCCTAGGGGGACTCAAAGTAAAAAAATAAAGTTTTAAAGTACAAAAAAATAAAGTATTAAAAGTTCAAATCACCCCCCTTTCCTCATTTTACAAATAAAAATAATAAAAAAAGTTACACATATTTGGTATCGCCACGTCTGAAAGAGTCCGAATAATTTATTCCGTGCGCTGAACGGCGTAGAAAAAAAAAAATTCCAAACACCAAAATTGCGTTTGCTGGTCATTTCACGTCACATAAAAATTGGAATAAAAGTGATCAAAAAAGTTGCCTGCATTCCAAACTGCTAGCAATATAAAGTACGCTTCAGCCCGCAAAAAATGCCCCTTACTGACGTCCGTAGGTGTTAGTACAAAAAAGTTATTGGTCGCACAAACTGGGGCCACGGCGCAAATTTCAAAAATAGAAAATGTTTGGAATTTTTTTACGGTACCAAAACAACGGAAACCCTACATGTTTGGTATTGGCGGATGCGTATCAACCTGTAGAATACAGATAACGCATTATATTTACCGAAGATTGAACGCCGTAAGAGCAAAAACCTGCAAACATGGCGAAAGTACGTTTTTTTTCACAATTTGTCCCACTTGGAATTTTTGGGCGGTTTCTCAGTATATTCTATAGTACAGTGAATAACACCACTAGAAAGTACATCTTGTTCCGCAAAATAAAAGCCCTCATAGGTCTATGTAGGTGGAAAAATAAAAAAGTTATGGCTCTGGGAAGGCGGGGACAGAAAAACAAACGTGTCAACAAAAAAAATCGCAAGGTCCTTAAGGGGTTAAAAGCCGACTGCCACATATACTGAAGGCCTGTTATGACAACCCAATTTCTGGTGGCTATTATGACAGAGATAAAACGTTAGCCAAAATCTCTGACCGTTGTTACTAGAAGGGAATGAAGAACAATGTTCACCAACATGTCAAAGCCTGTCAAAAGTATTTTGTCATAAATCCTAAAATTGGGAAGGAAGCTCCACCACTCAACAGTACCAGTGCCTGGAAACGTATGTAGCTTAGTTAGGATTAGTTATGGTCCTCTTCAGAAAACATCAAATGGCCACAAACATAGTTTCTGCCACTGATCATTTCTCCAAGTGGACTGAAGCAACAGCTATTCCAGACACGAGTGCTGTCAGTAGCAATTTTTTTTTTTTTTTACTGTTATTTGCCGCCTTGGCTGTATGGACATTCTGATTATGAAAATATGATGCGGTAATGAAAATATATTACTACTACTGTGTGTATATATAGAAGCATTCTGATTAGGAACCAGGGATGAGATTGTGTGAACTCGATCCACAACCTGATGAAGCATTTTGAAACAGATCACCGTATTTCATCTGCCTACCAACCACACAAAAATAGACAGCGGGAACATGACAAAGAACCTCTTAGCTTGTCAATGACCAAGGAAACAACTGGCATCAGTTAATATCTGATCTGTGCATGCATAAACCAAGTGCCCTCTATTTGAGGTCATGTAGGGGCAGAAGGCTAAGCTTCCTATGGACCTCAGAAATCCCTCAGAAAATGACACTGTGGACACCATGCCCATTTTAGATGATGACAACCCTGATGTGCTAAATACACTGACAACCATTCTTTTTTTTTAAACATATTTTTATTGTTTTCAGAAGTTAAATCACATGAACAGATTCACATCTATAATTATAAATTACAAAGCATTTGATCATACATTGAAAGTATTCAAAATATGACTTGGCATTTTACACCATTCAAGTCTAGAAGCTACACACATCCTCTGAACAGTTTGAGTACTAAATGGTTAAATGACTGAACCGAGATCGGAGACCGCCAATCGATCCGGGTAAAGCAGATTTACCGCCAAGTCCCAAAGTAACCGAAATGCATAGTAAAACTAAAAATTAATGCAACAACACAATCATTTTTATAACTTTTCCGCCCAAGACTTTATGTTAATACATTTTATAATAATCATACATTGGTCGTGTAGATCTGTGCTCTCTATAGATGGCCTATTTCCCCATTTCCCGAGGCTTACCGAGTAAGGGACCCTGTGTTCTAAATTTAGAGTACCCCCAATGAGTCGGTCAACACCCCCTCCAAATACCACCTGGTGAGCTTGAACGGGGACACCAAGGTTTTGATCTCTTCCCTGTCCAAATAGGCCCTTATAAAGGGAGTCCATTTAGTGAAAAGTTTCTCAGTTTGAGATAGTTTGTTCACTTCAGCCTCCAGCCGATCCATAAACAGATAATGTTTCACTTGAGATAAAACTTCTGTCATGGTAGGCGTCTCCCTCTCGAGCCATCTGGCCAGAAGAGATCTCTTTGTAGCTAATAAAATGATTTGTAATAAAGCATGATGTTGTGACCCCTCTGGTAGGTCATGGGACAGCAAGGCTTTGGGTGTAAGGGGGAGCTCAAATTCTCCTGTAGCTTTCAGAGCTGAGACCAAGGAGTTCCAGAAGACCTGGGATTCTGGGCAGAACGACATACTGTGAATCATGTCAGTTTTAGGTTGATTGCATTTAGGGCAAGCCAGGATGCGATTAGGAGCCAGCGGGTGAGGGGTTATGTTAAACCCGAATATGGCGCGATGTATAAATGTGAAGTGCGATTCCCGCCATCTTTTATTTATGACTGCTTTACAGGTTTGGTTCCATTCTTCCAAAATGGAAAGTGGAATTTCAACGTCTGGAAAGGACTTCTCCCACCTATTAAACAACCTTCCCTCCCAGTTTCGTATATCTAATTCTCTCAGATGGCTATATATGTCTGATAGGGAGTGATGGCTTGAGGTAGGGCCAAGAACTTTATCAAACTGGTTTGGTGAACACTCCATGTCAAGGCAGAGAACTCTACCTTTCAAAAAGCTAACAGTTTGGCCATAGCTTAAAAAATGTGAGTTAGGAATTTGGTATTTTCCCTGCATTTCTTGGAATGTCATCAGTTTGCATACATTGTTCCGTTGTTTGTTTAAGAGGGAACCTACATTTACAGTGCCCCTGTCTCGCCAAATGCTGAGATGAGGACTCCACATGCCCTGCCTAAACTCCGGATGACCTGAAATGGGCATGTGCTTACTCAGAATAGCCTATAGATTGAACAGTTTCCGACAGGCCCTCCAGGTCGCTATGGTGTCCCTCATCAGTATACAAGACCTTATATTCTTCGGGATGTCTGAGTATCTCGGGTGCAAAAGAGCCAAGGAGCTGCCAGACATGTCTCCAACGTGAAAGTCGAATGGTAAGACGTCTGTTTTACCCAATCTACACAGTGTCTAAAGAGGCACGCAAGATTATATTTGCGAACATCTGGAAGATTCACCCCCCCCCCCCCCACACCTCCTAGGCAGCATAAGTTTGGATATGGCAATGCTCTGCCTTTTTGATGCCCATATAAATCTAGAGAAATTGGATAGAAGAATTTTGATATCAGAGTGCTTCAATAAAAGGGGTATTGTCTGGAGGGGGTACAGAAGTCTGGGAAAACTGACCATGTACACACACCGGCCACTTTATTAGGTACACACCATGCTAGTAACGGTTGGACCCCCTTTTGCCTTCAGAACTGCCTCATTCTTCGTGGCATAGATTCAACAAGGTGTTGCAACGATGCTCAATTGGTACCAAGGGCCCAAAGAGTGCCAAGAAAAATATTCCCCACACCATGACACCACCACCACCAGCCTGAACCGTTGATACAAGGCAGGATGGATCCATGCTTTCATGTTGTTGACGCCAAATTCTGACCCTACCATCCGAATGTCGCAGCAGAAATCGAGACTCATCAGACCAGGCAAACGTTTTTCCAATCTTTCTACTGTCCAATTTCAATGAGCTTGGGCAAATTGGAGCCTCAGTTTCCTGTTCTTAGCTGAAAGGAGGGGCACCCGGTGTGGTCTTCTGCTGCTGTAGCCCATCTGCCTCAAAGTTCGCCGTACTGTGCGTTCAGAGATGCTCTTCTGCCTACCTTGGTTGTAACGGGTGCTATTTGAGTCACTGTTGCCTTTCTATCAGCTCAAAACCAGTCTGCCCATTCTCCTTTGACCTCTGGCATCAACAAGCATTTCCGCCCACAGGACTGCCGCTCACTGGATGTTTTTTCTTTTTCGGACCATTCTCTGTAAACCCTAGAGATGGTTGTGCGTGAAAATCCCAGGAGATCAGCAGTTTCTGAAATACTCAGACCAGCCCTTCTGGCACCAACAACCATGCCACGTTCAAAGGCACTCAAATCACCTTTCTTCCCATACTGATGCGCTGCGGTTTGAACTGCCAGGAGATTGTCTTGACCATGTCTACATGCCTAAATGCACTGAGTTGCCGCCATGTGATTGGCTGATTAGAAATTAAGTGTTAACGAGCAGTTGGACAGGTGTACCTAATAAAGTGGCCGGTGAGTGTATATTAAGTGGCATCTAGCTAATAGTGAGAGGGGAGACCCACCCACCTGCGCAATTCTTTAATGATCTTCAATATTAGGGGGGGTAATTTAGGTGGTAGAGGGACTCTGGGGATCTACCTATAAAAATTCCTAGGTATTTGATGGAATTTTTTGCAATCGATAGCGGATAACTGGGACTTACGATTTGTGGGAAGTTCTTGGATGTAAGGCTCAGCACTTCCAACTTAGCTTCGTTTATTTTAAAACCCGAACATTCTCTAAAGACTCTCAGCTAATGCAATAAAGCAGGAGTGTCCCTCTCCGGGTGGTCCAAAAAGAAAATGATGTCATCAGCAAAGAGTGATAGTTTCAATTCTTGGTTTCTGATGGTGATTCCCTCAAATGTACTAGATGAAATTAGGAATCTAGCTAAGGGTTCGATAGCCAGGTTAAATAGGGGGAAAGAGGGCATCCCTTTCTTGTGCCTCTGGCTAATGGGAAAGGCTGTGAAAGAAACCCCGGGAGGCATATCCTTGCTTCCGGTGACTGGCAGAGTGCCGAAAAAAGGTTCTGTATGGGCCTTGCAGACCAATTTTGTCCAGGACCAAGCTCAACCACCCCCAGTCAATGCTTTCAAATGCTTATTCCATATCAATGGTGATTAAGGCAGACTCAGTATGCCTCTTTGGGTTTCTCCTGACTTCGTCTAAGATGAGAAGAACCTTACTCACGTTCACAACCGCCGATCTCCCATGAACAAAGCCCACCTGATGTGATCCTATTAGCTTAGGAATAACCGGGGCCATGCGATCTGCCATGATTTTCGCCAAGAGTTTTAGATCAACGTTTATCAACGAGATAGGTCTATAAGAAGAAGGCTGGAGGGGGTCTTCGCCCTCCTTAGGCAAAATTTTAATGTGGGCAGTATTCATTAATTTCGGGATAGTCGAACCTAATAGATACGAATTAAATAAAGCTTGGAGGGTGGGGGCTACCTGCACTTTCAAGGATTTAAAAACTCCCCAGTGGAGTCGTCTGGGCCTGGGGATTTGTTGTTCTGTAATTTTGAGATTGCAGTCTCAAGTTCCACTAATTCTATCGGGGCACCCAGTGCTGCCACCTCATCTGCTGAGAGACCTGGATGGTCAATCTTGCTTAACCGTTCCTTTGAACGTTGGTCATCAAGGTGCTCATCTGCATAAAGTTTTTCATAGAAAGAGCGCAGGATTTCCAAAACGTCTTCCCCTTTTCTCTTGAGGATTCCCTCGGTTGTTTTCAGTGTCGGTACCGAGGCAGAAGGACGGGGGCCTCTAGCTATTCTCGCTAAAAGTTTGCCGGGTTTGTTGCCAAAGCGGAAAAAATGCACATCAGATCGAGCCTTTTTGAATTGCTCTCTTTTCTCTACCCAAGCCTCATACTCTTTCCTGGCTGCCACCCATTTATGTTTGTGCGTATCAGAGGGCGAAGATAAAAAGTTTTTATATGCCTCCCTGAGACTGCTGCTTAAAGACTCAAGCTTCTCTTTCACTTTTCGATATACGAGATTAGTTTTCCCCTTAGTACAGCTTTCGCTGTGTCCAAGAACAGCTGGGGCAAGTCCTGATGAGTTCTATTATCGGACTGGAATTCTAGCCACTACCCCTGTAAAGCTACCCGAAACTCCTCATCTCTCGTCAGAAAAGACGGGAATCTCCATATATACTCATTGCCACGATGGATCGAGTCTAAAAGAGTTAAAAGAACAGGTGAATGGTCAGAAATGACCAAATCTCCAATTAATATGTCTTCCACTCTGGGGAGTAAGCTCTTCGAGGTGAACACATAATCTATTCTGAACCACAAACCGTGGGGGTGGGAGTAGTGAGTGAACTCTCTCACATCTGGATTTAGGGTGCACCACGTATCAGATATACCTAAGCTTTCTGCAAAAGAAGAGAGGGGCGACTCTCCCATGGTCCGTTTAAGGACACGTCCTGTGTCCCTCTTTCTGTCTTCCACTTAGGATATGGCTATGTTGAAGCTCCCCACCCCCTCCCACAACCCCGTGTTCAGAGGTATCCCTAAGAATCTGTGGTATAAGGGAGTTAAGGAAAGAAGAGCTCTCTGCATTTGGGCTGTAAACATTGTGGATAGATAAAAGTTCCTCCCCCCCACTGGATCTTGAAATGGGCCCACCGACCTTCTTGATCATTCTCATGATGTATTAACTGACTCTCACAGCTCCTCCCCACCAGAATTAGCACCCCTGCCTTGTTATTGATTGCCAGAGAGCCGTATACCTGCCCCACCCATAGTCGCCGCATGCGCTCAAAATCCTCTTTGGTTAAGTGGGTCTCCTGTAGGGGAGCTATGTCCACCTTTAGTCATTTCAGTTGCCTTAGTATCATTATGCGTTTGCCTGGGGAACGTAGGCTTTTAACGTTCCAGGTTACTATCTTCATAACCAAGGATATGAGTAAAGAAGACACAGCGGCCCTTGGCGGAAGAACTAATTAGAACAATAACAACAAACATTCTCAACAAATAGTCAACAGACCTGGGGCACTAAGGAGGAGAAGGGGGAAAGGTATACCTCCCTCCGAGAAAAGTGCCAAAGGACTTCACTTTTTTCCATCGAGAAGAGATTGTATTCTATAAAGATTAAATACTAAATACCTCTAGCAAGACAGGCAAAGAGCTAAAATAGCCTATATTAATTATCATCTGTGGAGCATGGCCATGAAACGGCCGGAACAAAACAAAGAGACGAATGTGGAACATATCAAGGTCCTCTAGGGCCATGCCACGACTTCAGTCCCCTGATTTAGAAGCAGAGCGTTTTCTCTGCTCCTTTGGGTTTATGGCTTGTGCTGCATGAGCCTCGTCTTCATCGGAGTCGGAGTTGTCTTCGGCCAGGAGTTGGAATCTGGAGGACGGCGAGGGCCTTTCAAGTGCCAGTGGCGAGGAGGATTTGGATTCCGAAGCTTTCAAGGAAGACTTTCGCCTCCGCGGGTGACAGAAAAGAGGATATGTTTCCATTTTTGTGGAAGACTTTTAATATTGCCGGATATAATAGAGCAAGTTTCACTTGTTTATGAAACAGAGCAGAACATATGTGGGAGAATGCTCTGCGCCTTTTAACAACTTCGGCGGAGAAGTCTTCGAAGACTAGAACCCTCCTGCCTTTAAAGGTCAGATCCCTTTTTAACCTTCTGAAGGCCCTGAGGATTGCTACGTTATCAGTGAAATCCAGGTATTTCACAATGACCTGGCGGGGTCTTTCTTTTAGCTGATCTGGCATATCTGCTTCTTGATGCGTTGTGGCTCTGCTGCGAAGATCCGGAACGAGGCAGTGTGCCCCTTTCACCTTACAAGGACCCTTGAGGCTAAGGGCTTCTGGCAAGTCCCGTTCACACAAAGCTACTAAGTCTCTTGCAGGGATTGCCTCTGAGATGCCAACTACCCGCAGATTGTTCCTCCTGGAACGATTCTCCAGGTCTTCTAATTTACCAGTTAGCCGCTTGTTCTCTTGGATGATATCTAAGAGCTGTGTGCGCGTTTTGTCAGCTTCATCCCTCAGCTCTTATAGCTGTACATCATGGTGATCTAGGCGCTTAGTATGTGATTGTATGTCAGACTTGACCTGGGAAAACATTCTTTCCACCATGGCGGCCAGTGAGACTTGAATGTCAGCTGAAATTTGTCTAGAAACCTCAGCGGCCAAAGCTTTGAAATTGGTATCGGGGAAATCTAACTGGGTTTGCAGCTCCTCAACAGGTTTAGGCTTATGAGAGTTCATGGAGACTGTATTATCAGGGATAAGAGTGATGTCCTGGACCGGAGGCATTGGGATATCCCAATCTGAAGTCGTATTGTATTCTTCCGGGGTATCCTGGTCAAAGATGTCCTGGGAGAGGGGCACTTGGGATTTTTCCCCCTTTCCTTGCTGTTTGGTGGCCTTAGTACGCCCCATTTTATATAAGAATTTTTCCATGCACTAGGGAAAGAAATCTCAACCCTTGCAAAGGGGGAGGTATGGACCACAGAGTATCGTGGCTTGTCTAATTTCTGCCTGTACGACCCTCTTTTGTGTGGTTTATTATGATTCTGAGGCCCAGAAGTCCCTGGTGCGCCGTGCGCGGTCTTTGGTAGTATATATTTACTGCCACTTAGTTGTAGTAGATAGATTGTGTTGAAAGCGGGGCTGCGTGATTGAGCAGAAATTTGTGTATGTTTATGGGAGCCGGAAGGTAAATATGGTTCAGCCACGTGCCTGAAAGCTATAGCTAGTGGTAGCAGTTGGTGGCAGTGGTATTGCCCCTGTCGAGGGACTGAGTCCGTCTGCTAAGAGCAGGTGAACACTTTGTTTGTGGGCAGTGGAGGGTATGTGCCCGGTCCGTGTTGCTTGCTCGGTGCTGCCCGATGGTTGCCCGCTCAGGAGGGTATGCAGGGGGAAAATGGGGAGGCTTTCATGCCGCTCTGCTCATCTGCCCTAGTCACTGGTTGTAGACGGAGATGTTACCGGGCCCCTTCTGGTTTGTCCTCGGTGTTGCCCGCTCCCACACCCGAGCCGCTGCCGCGTCCTCGTGCCCGTGCGCCTCCTCCTCGGCGCTTCCGGTAATGCCGCGAGCCGCGGCCTTATCTCAGTCCTAGTCACTGGACCGCCGGTGTGTTGTGCGGTGAGGGAGGCATCTGGTAATGCCCGCTCCCGGACTGCCGCTGTATCGGGTGCTTGGTATCGCGCTCACACGCCTCTGCCCGCGCACCTCCTATTCGGCGCTTCCACTGCTGCCGTGAATCACGGGGCTTCGCTTGTTCTCTCCGCCGGTATTCTGGGTTCGGGGGTATGCCCGGAGGATTTTAGGCTGCCTTGACCGGTTTAGGATTGCCCGATTTTGCCCGTCAATCCAGGAGCTCGTGGAGACGCGTCACTCCAGGATGGCACCGGAATCGGAAGTCGACAACCATTCTTAAAAGGCTCCGCTCAACCATCAGTACCAACATCCACCCTGCCCAGGAACACCAGAAGCGTACCTTTGATCGCCGACACAAGAGCAAACAAAATTACTGCTGGTTGCATAGTTTGTAAAGCCAAAAAAAGACAGACATCGATCCAGTTCAGCCTATTGTGCTATAGTGTTGATCCAGAGGAAGGCAAAGCCCTCCATGAGGTAGAAGCCAATTGTCCTCATTTTAACCCCTTATCGCCAGAGCCAGTTTTGGAATTCCTGACAGAGCCCTGTTTTTAAAATCTGGCATGTGTCACTTTATGTGAGAATAACTTTTTGATATTTTTACCTATCAGAGATTTTTTTCTTCTGACACATTGTGCTTTAGGTTAGTAAGAAATTTTGGTCCATACAATTCTTGCTTATTTGTGAAAAATATCATGCAAATTTGGAAAAAATTTGCCATTTTCAAACCTCAAAAATTTCTGTGTGTAAGACAGTTTATTCCACTCAAAATAGTTTATAACTAGCATCTACCATATGTCTACTGTAGGTTGGCATAATTTTTTTTTTTTTTTTTTTTTACCACATTAGGGGGCTTAGAAATTTAGTAGTCATTTTCAAGAACATTTGCAAAATAGATTTTTTAGGGACCAGTCCAGTTCTGACATGGTTGGAGAAG
>JAODAL010071593.1:0-15467 GCA_025379985.1 Phyllomedusa bahiana
GAAACTTTTAAGGGTGGATTTATTTCACCCCTCTCTTATCAACGGGAAGGGTTAATTTCTGGTAAATACAGTGTACAAAAAATTATTTAATATGTTTGCTTTTTTCTCATCGCCCTCCACAACACCTCCCTCACTATTTTTCAAAGGGCCAACATTTTTCGTTTTAATCTTTTTACTATTTATATAGTTAAAAAAATATTTGGGGGTTAGCTTTACTTTCTTTTGCAATCAGCTTGTTTCCAGCTTTGCTGTCTTTATCATTATTTTACATATTTTTTTTTTCCTTAAAGCTTTTTAATGCCTCTTAACTGACCTCTTGTTTAGGCAGCTTACATGCTTTCTTTTTGTTATTTATTGCCTCCTCTATATCTCTGTTGAGCCACATTGTTTTGTGTTCTATTTATAATCATTTTATTTCCATAAAGTATGTAACTCTCACAGTGGGTGCTTAAAATGTTTAATTATTATCTGTTCTTTTATTTTTAAACACCTTTCCCAGTCAATATGGTTTAGGGCTTCTCTAAGCAGAATAAAATGAGCTTTCCAGAAATTCAGTGTTTTTGTGGCTCCTACAGAAAATGCTCTATTGAAGGATAAATGGAAGTTTAGTATATTGTGGTGACTATTTCCTAGGTGCCCCCCAACCTGAACCTTTGTTACTCTGTCAGTATTAAGTTCAGTAGGGCCTTCCCTCTAGTCAAATACTGCACCAGTTGGAAAAGGTAATTATTAGAGATGGGCGAACTTCTCAAAAATTCGGTTCGGTCACTTAGCCGAATTTCCCGACAAAAATAAATTCAGTCCGAATTACTTCGGGACGAATCGCGTTAAAAAACAGCTATTTCCAGGCTGCACAGAGCCTGCAGGGTGCTGTAGAACATTGTGCAATGCTTAAATATGCAGAGGGATTTTGGTTTTGTATTCATACAATGTTGTGTTTTAGTATGACATGCACATGACTGCCGCCGCTCTTAGAATCGCTTCACTATAAAATTCCCTGGGCACTTAAGAGAGCAAAACTGACCAAAAAACTGAAGCAGGAATGTAGTCTGATAAAGTCATGGCAGCGACTGGCAGCTGGAAAAAAACAAGCTGAGGGCTCAGGTGGCAACATCAGTGACAGAGTGTGGAGGTGACGGCGGCAGCCACAGCAGCATGAGGTCAGACAGTGGCACAATGACATTCTGGAGGTGGCAAAAACAGTAGTAGGCCAAAGAGTGGCACAATGACACAGTGTGGAGTTGACGGCATCAACAGCAGCAGCAACATGAGGTCAGAGAGTGGCACAATGACACAGTGTGGAGGGCACGACAGCAGCCACAGCAGCAGCATGAGGTCAGGCAGGGGCACAATGACATTCTGGAGGTGACAAAAACACGAGTAGGCCACAGAGTGGTACAATGACACATCGGAGGCACGGCTGCAGACATGAGGTCAGAAGGGCACAATGACATTGGAGGTGGCAAAACAGTAGTAGGCCACAGGGGGCACAATGACAGAATGGGGTTTACGGCGGCAGCAGCATGATGTCAAAGTGGCACAATGACACAGTGGGGAGGGCACGGAGCACCCACAGCACACATGGGGCAGGCAGTGGCAAAATGACATTCGGGGTGGCAAAACAGTAGTAGGCCCCACAGAGTGGCACAATGACAGAGAGGGGGAGGTCAAAGCAGCAGCAGCATGGGGTCAGACAGTGGCCAAACATTGGGGGGTGGCAAAAACGGGAATAGGCCACAAGTGGCAAAATGCACAGTGTCTAGTCCGGCAGCAGCCCAGCAGCAAAATGAGGTCGGAGTGGCAAAATGAAATTTTCGGGAGGGGGCAAAAACGGGAGTAGGCCACAGAGGGGCACAACAACAGAGAGTGGAGGTGAGGCGGCAGCGCATGAGGTCAGCAGGGGCCAATGACATTTTGGAGGTGGAAAAACGGGAGTAGGCCACAGAGTGCACATGACAAGAGTGGAGGCCCGGGCAGCAGCACATGAAGTTAGAGAGGGGCACAATGACATTCTGGGGGGTGGAAAAAACAGGGTGGGCCCACAGGTGGACTGACAGAGAGGGAGGTGATGGCGGCAGGAGCAACAGCATGGTTCAAAGGGCACAATGACTTCTGGAGGTGGAAAAAAACAGGATCCCCCAGGTGGCAAAATGCACATTTGGGGGAGTTGACAACATCAACAGCAGCGCAGCAGGGTCAGACATGCCAATGACATTCTGAAGGTGGCAAAACGTTGGGCCAAGGTGGCACAATGACAGAGAGTGGAGGTGAGGGGCAGAGCAACACATGAGGTCGAAGTCACAAGACAAGGTGGTTCCGGCACCAGAACGCACAGTAGCATGAGGTCAAAAAATTGCACAATGACTTCTGGGGTGGCAAAAACAGGAGGGGCCACAGAGTGGCAAAAACAACAGAGAGTGGGGGGACGGCGGCAGCACAAGGTCAGACAGGGGGCAAATGAATTCTGGGGGTGGAAAAACAGTTAGGCCAAGAGGGGCCAATGACAGAGAGTGGAGGTCACGGCGCAGCAGATGAAGTTAGAGAGTGGCACAATGACATTCTGGAGGTGGCAAAAACAGGAGGGGCCCCAAGAGTGGCAAATGAAGAGAGTGGGGGTGATGGCGGCAGGAGCAACAGCATGAGGTAAAGGAGGGGCCAATGATTTTTGGGAGGGGAAAAAAACAGGATAGGCCCAGAGTGGCACAATGACACGGTGGAGTTGAAACATCAACACACAGCAGCTGAGGTAACAGGGGCAAAATGACATTCGAAGGGGCAAAACAGTAGTAGGCCAAAGTGGCACAATAAAGGATGGAGGTGACGGGGCAGGGCAACGCATGGGGTCAAGATGGCACAATGACAAGTGGGATGTAAAGGGCCCAGCAACACAGCATAGCGAGGTCATAAAGTGCACAATGACTTTCTGGGGGTGGCAAAAACGGGGAGTGGGCCACAGAGTGGCACAACAACAGAGATGGAGGTACGGGGCAGCACAAGAGGTCAGACAGTGGCACAATGAAATTGGAGGTGGAAAAAAACGGAGTGGGCCACAGAGTGGCACAATGCAAAAGGTGGAGGGCACGGCAGCAGCACATGAATTAGGAGTGGCCAATACATTCTGGAGGGGGCAAAAACAGGAGTAGCCCCAGAGTGGCACAATGACAAGAGTGGGGGTGATGGCGGGGAGCAACACATGGGGTCAAGGTGGCACAATGACAGAGAGTAAGGTAAAAGCAGCAGCGCATGGGGTAGACAGTGGCACAATACATTCGGGGGTGCAAAAACGGGAATGCCACAGAGTGGCACAATGACACGGGGTTTCTGGGGTCAGGGCAGCAGCCACAGCGCAAAATGAGGTCAGAGAGGGCACAATGACTTTCTGAGGTGGCAAAAAAGTAGGCCACAGAGGGCACAATGACAGGGTGGAGGTGACGGCGGCAGCAGCATGATTTAGAGAGGGCCACAATGACACAGTTGGAGGGCACGGCAGCAGCCACACAGCAGCATGAGGTCACATGGCACAATGACTTCTGGAGGGGAAAACAGTATAGGCCACAGAGGGGCACAATGACAAGATTGGAGGTAAAAGCAGCAGCAGATGGGGGTCAGACAGGGGCAAAATGACATTCGGGGGTGGCAAAAACAAAATAGGCCACAATGGCACAAGACACAGTGTCTAGGTCACGGAGCAGCCACAGCAAAATGAGGTCAAGAGTGGCACAAGACATTCTGGAGGGGGCAAAAACAGGAGTAGGCCACAGAGGGCACAACAACAGAGATGGGGGTTTGAGGGCGGCAGCAGCATGAGGTCGACAGTGGAAAATAATTTTTGGGGTGGCAAAAACGGGTTTCCCCAAGGGGTTTGGCACAAGACAGAGGTGGGGTCACGGCAGCACAGCAAAAATTTAGAGAGTGGCACAATGCATTCTGGGGTGGCAAAAACAGGAGTAGGCCACAGAGTGGCAAAAATGACAGAGAGGGGGTGATGGCGGCGGAGCAACAGCAAAGTCAGAGAGGGCACAATGACATTCTGGAGTGGCAAAAACAGGGTAGGCCACAGGTGGCCCACAAGACACGTGTGGATTGACAACCAACAACACACGAAATGAGGTCAGACGTGGCACAATGCATTCTGAAGGTGGCAAAACAGAGTAGGCCAAGAGGGGCACAATGACAGAGATGGGGTACGGCGGCAGAGCAAAAAGATGAGGTCAAGAGTGGCCAATGCCAGTGGGGATTCACGGCACCAGCAACGCAGCAGTAGCATGGGCAAAAGGGGCACAATGACTTTCTGGGGGTGGCAAAAACGGGATAGGCCCACAGGTGCACAACAACAGAGAGGGGAGGTGACGGCGGCAGAAATGGGGTCAGACGGGCACAATGACATTCTGAGGTGGCAAAAATAGAGTGGGCCACAGGTGGCACAATGACAGGAGTGGAGGTCAGGCGCCAGCATGAAGTTAGGATGGCACAATGACATTTGGAGGTGGCAAAAACAGGAGTAGGCCACAGAGGGGCACAATGACAGAGATGGAGGTTGATGGCGGCAGGAGAAAACACATAGGTCGAGAGTGGCACAAGCTTCTGGAGGGGCAAAAACGGAGTAGCAAGAGGGGCACAATGACACAGTGGGGGAGTTGAAACTTCACAGCAGCAGCGCATGAGGTCGCATGGCACAATGACATTCTAAGGGGGCAAAACAGTAAAAGGCCACAGAGTGGCACAATGACAAAGGGGGGTGACGGCGGCAGGGCAAACATGAGGTCAGAGAGTGGCACAATGACACAGGTGGTGTCACGGCACCAGCAAAGAAAGGGTAGCATAGGTCATAAAGTGGCACAAGATTTTTGGAGTGGCAAAAAACAGGAGTACCCCAAAGAGTGACAAAAACAGAGAGTGGGGGTACGGCGCAGCAGCATGAGGTAACAGTGGCACAATGACTTTTGGGAGGTGGCAAAAACTGGAGTAGGCCACAAGTGGACAATACAGAGATGGGGTCAGGGCACAGCAGCATGAAGTTAGAGAGTGGCCCAATGACATTGGGGAGGTGGCAAAAACAGGATAGGCCCACAAGTGGGCACAATGACAGAGATGGAGGTGATGGGGCGGAGCAACGCATGAGGCGAGAGTGGCACAATGACAGAGGTGGAGGCAAAGCAGCACAGCAGAGGTAACAGGGCACAATGACATTCGGGGGGGGGAAAAAACAGGAATAGGCCACAAGTGGCACAATGACACAGTGTCTAGGTCAGGGCAGCACCCACAGCAGCAAAATGAGGTCAGAGGGGGGCACAATGCATTAGGAGGTGGCAAAAAAAAGAGTAGGCCACAGGGGCAAAACAACAAGAGGGGAGGTGACGGCGGCACAGCAGAGGTCGGGCAGTGCACAATGACATTCGGAGGGGGCCAAAAACTGGAGTAGGCCACGAGTGGCACAAGACGAGAGTGGGGGGCACGGCAGCAGCAGCATGAATTTAGAGGTGGCAAAATGCCTTCTGGAGGGGGAAAAAAACGGAGTGGGCCACGGGTTTGGCACAATGACGAGAGGGGGTAGGGCGGCAGGGCAACAGCATGAGTCAGAGAGGGGCACAAGACATTCTGGAGGGGGCAAAAAAGGAGTAGGCCACAGATGGCAAAATGCCATGGGGTTAAAAGCATCAACAGCAGCAGCAGCATGAGGTCAGACAGTCACAAGACATTCTGAAGGTGGCAAAACATATAGGCCCAGAGGGGCACAATGACAGGGAGTGGAGGTGACGGGGCGGGGAGAACGCATGAGGTCAAGAGTGCACAAGACACAGTGGGGAGTCACGGCACCAGAAAGGGGACACAGAGCATGGGGTCAAAAAGTGGCACAATGAAGGTGTGGAGGGGGGGTGGCAATCCCAGTCCCGGGTAAAGGGTTGGGTGGCAGATGGAAAACGTCAAAATTGTGTGCATCGGCGGGTGGGGGCATCAAATGTGGTGAGAAAGGTAGTTTGAACCCAGACTCTTTTCCACATTTGGGTGATGCTCGGCGATGTATTTGAACGCCAAGGGCATTGGTTTGGAAATCCGGCCGACCACGCCTGTTTATTTTGAAAAGGTCATCGTTCCACATTCCCGTGGACATGGGGGTTTTCCCCTGGGGTAATGATGGCCCCCGCCGAAACTAACACCCGCTCTGATGCCACCCTATGCCGGACGGGACGCTTCTCCCCTGCAACTGGGGCAAGTTGCGGCCACCATCCAGTTTGGCTGCCCATTAGCCCCAGCGGATCTTCTAAATGGGTGGGGAGTGCTGTCAAAGAGGCCACCACCTTTGGGTTTAGGGTCTGCTCCAGGCCTCGCTGCTGCTGGCGACTGCCCTCCCCCCTAGGGGGGGTAAGGGAAATGTCACATGACTCCCCGACTTAGGGTTTCTGCTGATGGACGGTACTGCGTCCCCCCCCCCCCCCCTTCCCCCCCCACGGCAGTATAGTTACCTGAAAACCCCCCGGGCAGACCTGTCCCCAGGAGGGACAAGCCGCACTAGGCAGCGGCCAATGACTACGAGGGTTTCCCTTGTATTTGAGTTTGTCCCCCCCCCCCCCCCCCCCCCCCCCCCACCCTCCAATAGGGGGAGAGCCAGAAGCCCTCCCCTGCCGGATCGACTATTTGGCTGTCACACCAGGGAAATCACATGCTGCGGGGGCCCTCTGCAAATTACTCCGAGGGGCTCCCTGCCTCCACCCCACTGTAATTGCCAAAAGGTGCTTGGGGTCAGTGCCTCGTCTTCCTCATCCTATCTCCCCCCTCCAGCTGCTCCTCTCCTCTTTTTTCCCCCCTGGTAAAAATCCACTCATTTTTCCCCGACAATGCTTTGTCCAATGTCCTCCCCTCCCCCTCCATTTCAGTCCCCCCCGGACTCATTGGGCCGGAGATATAGCGCCCCGTCTCCCGTCCCCTGCCCAAAATTTTTTTTTCATCTGTTCCGACACAAGAAAGGGGGGACTATTCTCCCTAGTCCTGGGGCTGACAAATAACATGGCCCCTAATGGCCTCAACAAAAGGCAGGGTCAACCCTGAGCTGCCCTGGCTGACACAAAATTACACAGGGGAGTACTCCTGTCTGCCGGTCATCAAAATCGTTAATGGGTTTTCTCTGTTCTTACAGTGGCCAAAAAAGTGCAGGCTGGAATTTCCCAAGGGTGGGAAAAATCGCATACAGAGTGGGTTTGGGGGGACCGTTTTGCCCTGCAACTTAGGAGGGGTTTTCCTGGCTTTGTAGGGTGGATGAACGCATGCACAGTTTACTGGCCATTTTCAGAATCTTTGAAGACTTGGAAGACTTTAGGACCTTTTCACAAAAAGATTGAAAACATGCGCCATGCAGGGGCAGGACCACCCCCCCTTTGGGGCAGTGCGGCCCATGTTTCCCGATTTGTCCATCACCAGGTTCCGATTTGCAAATTGCGTGGAGAAAGCCCACATTTTATTTCTTGCTGATGACCGGGGCATTTTCCCCCCCTGTGTGACTTCGTTTTCCGAGGCAAGCCAGGGGTTTGAACTGCGTGAATCGTTGGCCCTACACATGTGGTATGATGGAGCATACTTTTTGGAGGCTAGTGGTGGTGGGTGGGTGGAGGAAGGCGGACATTGGCGCGGAGCCCCAGTTTGACAAAGTGGAGGAAAAGCGGCATTCCTGTCCAAGTTGTTTGGTGGCCTGGGCCGGAAGCACATTCACCCATTTGGGGGTAAAGCCAGATGGCCTGACCCAGTTACGCTCCAGCTCCCGCTCCGGCACCTTGGAACAAAGATAATCTCAAGACGGCCCACCTTCGTTCAATATTTAGTGCTGGACTCCCTTTTGGAAAAGAAATTACGGTTAGAACCTCCATCTCGGCTGGGGACAAGCCATTTGTTCTCTGAACGGGGCAGAGTCCCCATTTGGAAAGGGAGGGGTTGCTGCACCAACATCTTGACAGGAGCACGGTCAGCTTCTGCACTTAGGATGGTTGGACCTATTTTGTCCCTTTGCAATCGCCTCGCTAACGACTGCGGGACCATGAGTAGCAGGAGCAGGAGCAACGGGGCCCGGGGGATGATGCAAAGAGAAAAAAACTCCCTTCTGCAGAGGGGGTGGAGCCTTTACTGGTGCAATGGCATGCGTGCCACGGGGACTCTGCTGCTGCTGTTGCGGCAGGATGGACAAACCCCATCTGGCCAAAGTTTTTCCCAGGCCCCCAGAGTGACGGCCATTGTTGACACAGGGCCGTGGTGTAAGTTTCTCCCCGGCCCGCTTCCCTTTCTGCCTACAGATTTAATATACCCATTTTCACTCCTCCTGTCTTAGCAAAGAAAATGCCACACTGCCCAATATGGGATTTTACCGCCAACCCCGCACGATTGATTTCCCGGCCCCTGCCTCGTGAGCCCCTGTCCGCTATTTCTTTGGGCCTCGAACGGGTTTTTAAACCCCCTGGGCCCCTTGGCTCCCGACCTCACCTGCTGCTACCCGTACTCACGGGGACACAACCCACTTGCGGCTGCGCCGCTGCCTGACGCGCGCTGACACCCTTTTTCCGAGTGAGAAGCCCTTGCCTCACCCGGGGGTCCCAAATGCGGGCGTACATCATCACATTTGTTTTCATCGTCATGCTTCCTCACACCGGTCTTTCTATGCACCTCCACATCTAAACTTGCCCCCTACTGCAAAAAGCAGGAATTGGCCAATTTCTTCGCTGCCAAGTAGCTGCTGATGCCCTCCTCAAATTTTCACCCTCGCTTATAGTGGGGCTGAGCCCCGACCACTGTAGATTCTGCTGAGGGAACCCGGGTGGGGGCATAGGCGGGTTTTTGGACAGGTGAGGGGGCCCCTGACCCGTCCCCGGGCCCTGCCAAATAAGGGTTGTGCTGACGTTCCCCATGACTCTTGGGGGGGGTTGCAGATGTCATCGGGGGGACGTGAATACCAGTCAACCAATCAAGAACCTTGGGTTGCTAAAACACACGGGCCCTAGATACACGGCAGTTGTGGCCTCACCGATGACCCCTGCGCGAGTCCCCTTGCTTGCTGCGCTGGGGCCCGCTCTAGGAATTTTTTTGGGTCTGCCCCGCAGGTGAAGGCCGTCACCTCTCTGTCTGACATCTGTTTTTTCTAAAAAGTACAGACACTGTTTATGAAGATACTGTATATGATAAATACACAGCCCGTTTTGACCCAAATGAACCCCAGTAACAAGCTTGGGGAACCTTGGATTAAATTGCGCTCCCCAAATGGGCAGGAAAAATTACTTGTATTGCCGTTTAAAAACTCTGTGTATTTTACTGAATATAAAAACACAAACAGGTTAATTAACCTTTGGATAGAATTATGCTACAGAATTTCTTTTTTGGCGGTGAAAAAGTTTTTTTTTACTGAGTACAACGCAACAATCTAATTTTTCCCCGGATGTAAATGCGCAAAAGAAATTTAGCAACCAAAAAAATACGAGCTTTTAGCTGTTACAAAGGCGTGTTTTCCTACGCAAAAAACAAAATAAAAAATTTTAATTAACCCTTTGCTTTTGAATTATCTACAGGAAAAAAATTTTTTTTTTTATGGTAAATAAACGTTTTCTTTTTGTCACCACAGCAGCAAACAAGCTTAATTAACCCCCCGGATGTAAATTGCCAAAAAAAATTTAGCGCCAAAAAAAAGAGCTTTGTATCTTACAATGGCATGTTTTCTACCTACACAACAAAAGTAAAACTTTAACTAACCTTTGGGTTGTGAAAAATGCTACAGGAAAAAGTCTTTTTTTTGGGGTGAAATAAACTTTTTTTTTAGTCAAAACAGCAGCAAACAAACCCTTAAATTAACCCTAATTAAATTTCTCAAAACAATTACAGCCAAAAAAAACAGCTTTTTTAGCGTTACAATTGCGGTTTTTTTACGCTACACAAAAAGAGTAAAAATTGTAACTAACCTTCGCTTTGAATTAGCACAGGAAAAAAGTCTTTTTTTCGGTGAAATAAACGTTTTCTTTAGTCACCACAGCAGCAGAACAATGCTTAATTAACCCCCGGTTAAATTGCGCAAAATAATTGAAGCCAAAAACACGGCTTTGTACGTGTTTTCAATGGCGTGTTTTCTACGCAACACAACAAAGGGAAAATTGTAAATTTAAACCTTCACTTTTGAATTATGCACAGGGGAAAATTGATTTTTTGGGGGTAAATAAACGTTTTCATTTAGTCACCACCCCAAACAAACAACGCTTAATTAACCCCTGGGTGTAAATTGCCAAACAATTGAGCAGCCAAAAAAAACAGCTTTGTAGGTGTTACAATGGCGGTTTTTTACGCACACAACAAGAGTAAAACTTTTTAATTAACCTTTTCCCTTTGAATTATCTACAGGGAAAAAGTCCTTTTTTTTGGCGGGGAAAAAAACATTTTTTTTACACCACGCACAGAACAAAGCTTAATTAACCCCTGGATGTAAATTGCCAAAACAATTGAGCAGCCAAAAATGAAGTGGTATTTGTATTGTAAAAAAACTGTTTTTTTAAATAAAAAAAACAGGAACAGGTTTATTCACCCTGGAATTCAATTGCTGTGAGCAATAGCATTTAAAATGTATATGCGCTGACTGGACACACACTGGACTTTAGACCAATACCCCCCAAAATCAGAAATAGAACGTTAAGAGAAGCAGTCCTGATACAAAAGACACCCCCCAAAAAACGCTTATAAAAATGGGTTTTTTTTAGTATAGTATCATAAACAGCCGCCACACCTTCCCAATCTACAGTGGAAAACGGTTGGGCTCCCGGGGGCGCCCGACTTTAAAAAGTGCGTGACGTCAAAGAATCCCGGCGGGCTTGATTGGCTTTCCTTTACATTCAGCAGGGTAGCCCTTCTTCTCCCAAGTGCTTTGCCCCCTGTTTGCAAGGCCGCAGCTTTTCAATCAAAGCACATTCGTTAAACCCAAGTCCCCAAACTTCGCTTCGTTCAAAACCAAAGTTTTTTAAAAATTCTAAACGAATTCCCTTCGTTAGAATCAATTCGCCTTCTCTAGTAATTTCTTTTGTTATTGACAAAAACCTGTTTCCTTTATGAGAGCTACGGTTTCAGTTTCCCAATTTATTTTGGGTAATTAAGTCCCCATTAACAGCTCTTTGTTAGCTTATCTATTTGTTTGGGAGTAATTTCCATGGGTTCTTTTATTTTGGGGGGGCCCTTTTAAAGCAGACCCCGTAAAATTTTTTTTATTTTTTTTTACCCCCATGTTATCACCCATAATGCTCCCATGCTCATTTTTTTACTATATCTTGCAGTGTTTTGGTTCAGAAGGTTTTTCTCGCACTTCCGGTTTTTACAATTTCCAAAATAAACTGTAACCCCTGAAAGTTGACCACCCAGTCTGGGGTCTCATCTACCTGTTTATTTATCCCCACTGTTTTTGACGATTTTTATCGAAAAAGTTGAAATTGGGCAGGTTTTTTGTTGTCGAAATTTTTGATATGCGAAAATTTTGGGGGTTAAATCTGTGTACTTTTAATATCGCGCTTTTTTTCGGCGTTTCCCTGTCATTTTGGCGGCCACCCAAATTCGCTTAAGAATGAGCAGAGTGAGATGGGGTTGCGACTCAGACGGGAGTGTATGGTTGCGTTGGCTGGAAAATCCATGACCTCGTTTTAATAGAACACCCCTTTTTTCCTGTTCATGATCATGTCTCTCAGCGTCTCTAGCAGTGGGGAGTGCGCTCTTCCTGTGTCCAAAAGTCAGCGAAATTATTTTTTTCTTCACAAGAAAGCTTACTGTTAGTGTGTTTTACAACTTAGTTAGATTGGATTGGAAGTTTTTAGTGTTAGGTAGAGAATTTTAAAGGGCATCTCCCGTGAAAAGCCGGGGGAAGGGAGGGGGGCCCCGGGGGGCAACACAGACAAGCTCTATAAAGAATACGGGATTTAGTTCCCCAAAGACTTGGGGCCAATGTATGAAGGGGGTTTTGCCCATTTTCGGCGTTACTCCGCCTCCAGCCCGAATTCCCGCTGTCGGGGGGGGGGATTCAGTGGTTAGGTGCGTGTTCGCCACTTTCAGCTGCGCCTGCATAAAGGGACGGGAGGGGGGGGTGGTGTGGCCGCGGTGTAGGCATTCCGGGGCGGGATGCGGCGCGCTGGGAAAATCCGACTGTACGATGGCGAGTAGCAAAGCGGGGCGCGGCAGGGGCTCGGCAGCCCCGACAGGCAGCCCCGGGTTTTTTTTTTGGTCAAAAAATCCCCCGACGAGGCAAAGTGAAGCAGGATGGAAAAATGCGAGGAAGCAGATCGAAGATCGCGACAAAAATCTCGGCGCCCCGCCCCGGCGCAGGAGTTGCCCAAAAAAAAAATGCCTTTTAAAGCGGAAAACAGTGTCAAAAAAAGAGCTAAAACGTAAAAAATAAACATAAAAAAAAAAAAAAAAAACATTTTCCCAAAACTAAAGGCGCAATATCAAAATTATGATATTTAAATTCCCGGGAAAACAGAAATTAAAATTCTAAAAACCTATTCTCATTGGCGGCTAAACCGCCAATCAAAATTGGGCGACAGTGAACTTTTAAAACCTAGGAAGGTTTGACCAATCAGAATCCCGGCGGGGATAATTCAAAATACAGTAAAAAGACAAAAAAGAGCGGATTGGGCTGAGTAGGGGGGCTTGGCTAGCTGGCCAATCAAAAATAGGGCGAAAAAGCCCAAATTGTAGTCATGGAAAGTTTAGACCCAATCAGAATCCACGGGGGTAATTAAAAATACATAAAAAGACAAAAAAGAGCTGATTGGCTGAGCAGCGGGTGCTTGGCTATCCCACCCAATCACACGCGAGCTTTTCTCCATTATAGTCTAGGGGAGGGGCCGCACTGAATCTCGGCGCTAGCCCCCGAGCGGCGTGGGGTTTATTAAAAAAAAAAAGTTTTTTTATTAAGCGTAAAACAGTATAAAAATAAAGACCCCGAACCCTTCTTTACAAAAAAACATTTAAAAAACCCGAAAAAACGCGTTTGTCCGAGAGGCTTAATAGGATTGCATAGAGAAAATTCCCGGGAAATACGTAATTTCAAATTGTTTAAGTATTTCTTGGTGGGAAAAAACCACCAATCAGAATAGAGGATAAATGCCCCTTTTTAAAAAACCATGGGGAAAATTGACAATCAGAATAGGAGCGACCTGTCCCCTTTACCCCATGGCGAAAAATTAAAAACCCAAACATTTTTAAAGGCGGGACAGTTAAAATACAGTAAAAAACAGAAACGAGCTGTTGGCTGAAGCGGCGGGGGGGTCGTCCAGCTTGCCTATCAGAGCGCGAGCTACTTTCTCATAGAGTTTTGGGGGGAAAAAAAATTCTGGCGCGCTTGTGATTTGGCTAAGTTAAAAAGGCTCCGTTATTTTGGCCTTTGGGGGCCCAAACACCGTTTCTGCATTTTTACTGTATTTTGAAATGTTCCCCCCCCCCCCTTTTAATATGATTGGGCAATTTTTTTCCCTTTGGGAATGGGACATTGTCGCTCCTTTTGATTGGTCAATTCTCCTCCTTTGGTTATAATGGACATTGTCGCTCCTTTTTGATTGGGTGGTAGCCAAAATCCCCGGGGCTTAACAATCGCCTTTTTAGCTTTTTACAGTATTTTTTAATTTCCGGTGGGTTCTGATTGGTCTAAATTCCCCATAGGTTTTTTTTGGTTTCCCGTCGCTCCTATTTTGATTTGGCCGATTTTTTGCCCACCAATCAAAATAGCTTTTGATTTTTAATTACTGTATTTTCCCGGGAATTTTCCAAAATCTAATTCTTGAATTTTGGATTTGGAAAATGATTTTTTTTTAGTATTTTTATTTTTTTGGTTAGCTCTTTTTCCCGAAAAATTTTTAAGCCTTTATAAAAGGGAATTTTTGATTTATACCCGCACCCCATCTGGAATGTTTCTGCTTTCCCGCCCGTTTCGATCGGAATGTTTTTTCGGCGCAGCTCCGACGGGGCCTAAAATCCCGCACTGCCCCATGTCCCCGCACTGTGCCCCACACACACTGGCGAGGCGCGGGGGAAATTTTCCCCCCATGTATGAGTGCGCTACCTCCGGCGGGAATCATAGGGCAGCCCCGCTCTGCGCCTCGGTCCCCCCACTGCGCCCCACACACTGGCCCGGCGCGCGGACTTTTCCCGATGTATGCCGACTATCCGGGGGCTGAATCCTAGGCGCAGCCCGCACTGCGCCTACCCGCACTGCGCCTAAAACCAGGCGAGGGGCAGGGGACTTTACATTGTATGTAACGCCCCCGGCCCCGACATAAATCAGGCGCGATTCCCCCGGAAAAATAGCGGAAAAGGGCGCCCCCCACCCCTCGGGGTTCATCTGTGGGCCCTTGGTAGACATTGCACTGCAATAGCTTTTTTTTAACGTTTTCTATTGAAATATTTCATGGATATTGGAGCCCGAATTTTTTAGGATACAATCTTTTCTAGTAACTGCGGTCTCTTTTTAGGTGCAAAACTCCCCTTTTATTTCTATACATTTCAGATAGGTGTTCTTTTTTAATTTTGCCCTTCCAGCTTTTTTGATATAGCCAACTTGCGTTAAATTAGAAACCCGCAATTTTGTAGCGACAGGTTGATAGGTGCCAAAAATACCTTTTATTATCCCAAATACTTTTTTGTAGTGTTTTTTTTACTTAGCGCAGGCCAATTTGTTGAAGATCTACTTTGCAGTTAAATGTGAATACAGCAATTTTTTATCACACAGGGGAATTGAAAGGTCCAAAATACCTTTTATTTTCCGAATACATTCGATACGTGTTTTTTACTTTGGGCGGCCGCTTTGTTGTTGATCTACTTTGCAGGTTTAAAAGTGAATCAGCAATTTTGTATCCCAAGGTGAATTGAAAGATGCCAAAAAAACCCTTTTTTTATCCGAATACATTTAAAATACGTGTTTTTTCCTTTGGCGCGGCCCTTTGTTCATAGATCTACTTTGCAGTTAAAATTTTAAAAAACCAATTTAGAAGCCACCACAGGTGAATTGATAGGGGCCAAAAAACCTTTTATTATCCGAATACATTACAGTTTGGTTTTTTATTTTTCCATACAGCTTTTTTCATTGAGGCCCTTTCACTTAAATTGAATTAGCAATTTTGTAGTCACCACAGGGAATTGATAGGGCCCAAAAAAAACCTTTTATTAACCAATACATTTTAATACTTTTTTTCCTTTGGGCAGGCCGCTTTGTTGATAGGCACTTTGCGTTAATGTAATCACATTTTGTAGGCACCAAGGGGATTGAAAGGGGCCAAAAATCCTTTTTTATCCAATACATTAAGATATGTGTTTTTTTCACTTTGGGCACTACGCTTTGTTTATTGGGCACCCTTTATAAAAAAATAACAAAAAGAGATACTATGGGAAATTAAATCAAAAATAGGGACCCAAATTCCAAAACCCCCCATATAACAAGAAAAAAGGTTTTGGAAAATGCCTTTTTTAAAAAAAAT
>JAODAL010071594.1:0-15466 GCA_025379985.1 Phyllomedusa bahiana
CCAAACCCCTACAAAGGGGAAATGGTATTTGAGGTGAACGAGGGAGGAATATCAGCCAAGAACCATTGCTCGTGAGTCAACAGCTGCAGGTCATGTAACTCTTTGAAGCTACAGAAGAAGAACAACAATTGTGCAAATCCAAAAATTCACCCTGTCAAGAGGCCCCTCCATGGGATCCAGCTCACTCCAGAGAAAAAAGAAAGAAGCTTGGTTAAACGGGAGGGGTTCTGCTACAATTATTTACCCAAGGTCGCATATGGGTAGCCGCAGCATACCAGCTTCTACGGAGACTAATTATTCATCAGACAGGGGGATGGTGGATCCAGTAAATTTAAGCTGAATGCATGCTGTACTAATGGTGATGGAAGAAACTGAAGGATCCCTTATCTATACAGACAGCTGGGCAGTCTTCAAAGGCTTGACTGTATGGATGGCAACTTGGCAGAAAGATGGATGGACTGTAACTGGCAAAGAGATCTGGGATGGTTACAGTCTATGGACATATGTCTGGGAACAGGCACATCAGAGAACTATCCGAGTGGGTCACGTCGATGCTCACAAGAACAAACCGAACAATACACTGACTGACGCTTTGACCCATGTTTGTTCTGTTGAAGACACTACAGAGTTACAGTGCTTAGGTGAGTGGGCCCATGCACAGTGTGGCCACAGAGGTGCAGAAGGTACATATCACTGGGCACAGAAGAGAGGAATTCCAATCACGTTATGTCAAGCCAAGAATATCGTATCTAAATGCCCCATTTGTCAAACCGTGAAGAAAAGAACAGCTTTAAAAGGAGATCCTGGACACATCTACAGAGGAAGAAACCCTGGGCAGGTGTGGCAGGTGGATTTATTTGGCCTTACCGGCTGGAAGGGGGAAGGGCAATACTGTGCTACTGCCGTGGGACACATTCTCAGGGAAACTGGTCGTATGTCCAACGCTTCAGCTGACCAAGCTACTACACTGAAAAAAATGGGTCTGTTAACCTTATTTGGAAAACCTGTTGAATACAATTGAAATGGATCTCATTTCATGGAAAAACAAAGACGGGGCCCGTGAAAATGGAGTACACGGGGTTTTCCATACCTTATTATTGGCACGGGCCTTTTTGAAGCAAAATGGTTTGCTAAAAGAAAAAATAAAAATTTCCCCACACATACCTCAGAGGAGGGGACGAGTGTTCGCGGCCCCCAAATGTTAAATCAGGGGGTAGGGAAAACCCACTCAAAGAATGTTTTTTTAGGTCAGGGAAAAGACACACCCTTCCCCCCTGATAGTAACTACAAAAAAAACCCTTGACTGTACTGACACACACAGATTCCAATCACAGCTCCAAAGCGGAATTTGGGGTCCTCCAGGGGTTTGTGGGGAAAACGGCGGGAACTGCCCATGTGTACCTATTCCCATGGCATCTTACTGTAAAAGGTAAAATCATTTTTTTTTTTCCGCTTACCCTAGCGAATGTGTGTTTGGGTGGGGGAACCCGGGAAAAGATGCTTTAGGAAAATACTGTGTGGAAATTATCCACAAAAATGGGGGTGTTAGAAAAGGACAAATAGTCAGTATTTATATTGGCCCCTAGAAAGCTAAAAGTCAAGTAAGATCCAAGTAATGGGACAGGTACAAAGGGTGTGGAAGGCCCAGTATTGAAAAAAGGACGCCCGGACAGGAGAAAACCCAAAAGGGAAAGGGTAAAATTTTCTTGATTTAGAAGGCCAAATTTCCCCTACTTCCCCTTCTCACGGGGCAAATTCCAATATTAATGGGGAAAAAAGTTGATTTTAGATATTGAGGGCCCCGCGAGTCGTTGTAAAATTCGGGGAGGAATTTCATCAGCATTTGCAAAACCATGGAACAATGATTCCAAAAGATGCCATGAACCATCGCAAAGAGGGCCAGATTAACCAACCTGTGATTTGCTCACATCCGCCTATTTTCTTCTAATACTATGCCATATGTTGCTGTCCCTTGACTGAGGAGGAACTATGTCCAAAGACATGTGCACCTTTTGTTTCTAACACTATAAGTGATTGGGGTGTCAAAAATTATACGTTTAAAGTGTTATCCTGGGGTCAAATCCCTGTGGGTCATGGAATTTCGACCGATTTGACTCTAATGTACGCTCATGCAACCATCTCCCCCACAGGCGAACAGTGTAATGCGCGATCAATGCTACAGGAGGAAGTTTGGGAAACATACCTCTTACTAATTATTATTAAGATCAGTTTTTCATGTAAATCTAGAGAGAACATGTCTTTTTGGGCGGGTCTCCTTAATTAAATCCGATATCATGATGAGACAAGTTTTAATTCCTTGATTAACACCAAGTAAATATCACATCTGAGACAAGACCTCTATAGTCCAACGTAGTACACTAGGCGCTGACTAATGTCAACACAATTTGTTTCCTTTATGGAAGGCCACCATTTTATTGGTGACCAAGAAACATAACTACCAAGTTCGTATGCCGGCAAGCATTAGCTAACCCTGGTTCATGAGTAGCCATCTTTGGAGGATATTTTTTAGTATGTGTACTTAATGCATATCGTGGATAACCTAGGGTGAGTGGCATATGACTTTAGTCCCGAGTAATTCCTGCCACCTGGTTTGTGGTCAAGCAATAAATCCCATATAATCAAATGTCCAAGCATACATTATTTAAAAGGGCCGCTGTCAAAGCTAAGCCATTTCATTTCATCTTCCGTGGGAAAAGGAAGTTTGGTTTAACAAACCCTATCTATTGTGGGGTTAGCAGTGCATAATGCTCATACAATTGAAAAATTGGTGAGCTATATGATAATATAACGGAAGATATATTTGATGCTTTAAATAACAAAACACGCCACTCAGTTAATTATGTTTAACACAGTTATAAATCCAGCATGCCATGGTATTAGATTATTTAACTTATAAAAGATTGGTGATTATGCCAAGTAGTGGGCCCTGCTTGCTGCCATTTTGTAGATAATTCAAGTAAAAGTCCCGAATTATCCGATGATGTCAGCCACGCCCTATATTAAAGAAAAGTTTGAAGAAGGCAAACGCCCAAGAGGAATGGAAATCTTAACTTCCCTGAGTGTTCAGTTGGCTAAAATCCTGCAACTGTTTAAAAAAGGCATTAGTGGGTGGATTGGAGGGATCTTGCAAATGGCGTTACATATATTCATTGTAGGCCTCCTTCTGTATATATGCATGCGTATTATCATAGTGTGTGTTATCAAATGTACTAGTAAAACTGCATGCTTTACCCTTAAAACTATGGATTATGAACTGAAATGAGTCAGGGCCTTAATGACCATTGTTATGTTTGGAGGAAATCGAGAAAGTTAGAAGCCTAAGAACACCATCCCAACTGTGAAACATGGTGGTGGCAGCATCATGTTGTAGGGTTGTTTTGCTGCATGAGGGACTGTTGCACTTCACAGAAATGATGGCATCATGAAAAAGGAAGATTATGTGGCAATACTGAAGCAACAGCGCAAGACATCAGTCAGGAATTTAAGCTTGGGCAGGAATGGGTCTTCCAAAGGGGCAATAACCTTCAGCATACTGCAAGCTGGTTACAAGTGGCTTTAAAGGAGTTACCTCATTGGCTTTTAGCCTTGGTCAGTTCCCCCGTTTAAAAACTCTTTCTTGGTCGTCCCCTTTTTTTCCCCCCCCCCCCTTTCAAACAAACATCCTTTCTATTTCCAACCCCGGGGGGGGGGGGTTTTCCCAATTTTACCCTTGGTGCCGCCGTGGTTTTGTTGCCCGGGGAAGGGGTGTTTCCCATTTTGGGGAAAAAAGCGGGGTTTTTGGAAAGGGGGCCTTTTCCCCGCTTAGTTAAAAATCCCAAAAATCCCGAAACAAAGTTTAAAAATTTCCAAATTTTTTCCCAAACTGGGGGGCTAAAATAACACATTATCTTAATTAATTATAATACTTTAAAATATATAATGTAACCCAAAAGGGTCAGGCCCTTAATCCATTGGTTTAAGGTTTTGGGGGAAACCAAACAGGGGTTAAAAGCCTAAAAACAAAACCAATCCCCTGAAACCCCTTTTGGGGGGGCCCGTCCAATGTTTTAAGGGGGGATTTGGGGGCATTAGGGCCGTTCACCAAAGATAAAACAACATCCTGAAAAAAGAAGGGTTATTGGGAATACTAAAACATCTAGCCAAAACATAGGAATTTTAATTTTTCTTTGGGGAAAATTGGGCTTCCTTTTTTTAAAACCTTTAAAAAAAACCCAACTTTTTACAAAACCCCTTTAAAGGGGAAAAAAGGGGCAATGTTTTTTAACTTGGGGAAAACACAAATCCCCGATTTCAATCCTAATGAAAATGTAAAGGGGAAAGGGTGAAAAGGGAGGTGCGGGGCAAGGCGGACAAAAAAAAAAAGGCTCAATTAACCAGTTTTGTCCCGGAGAAATGGGGCCCTAATTTTTTAACCCAAATATTTTTAGAAAACTTGTTTGGGAAAGGGTTTTCCAAAATGTTTTGATTTTAAGTCATAAAAAGTTAAGCGGGAATGCTACCAAATAATAATGAAAAAAATTTTTAAAATTTTGCTTTTCAAAAAAGGAAAAAACTGCCTTCAAAAAAATTTTCCCCCTCATTGATTCTGGCCCGTTTGGGAAAAACAAAAATTTTGGTTCCTAATTGAAACCCAAAAAGGTTTTAAAGGGTTTTTTCTGATTTTAAGAATATACTGAGAAAAACATGCATATGTGTCTTTTTATGTAGTGTATGTAAACTTCTGGTTTCAACTGTATGTTGTCCTTAATTTTTGACTTTAATAATCAGTAGTTATAAATGTAATAAACGTGTTTATTATTTTCATATAACGGCAGGGGAAAAACCAAAACAATGGTTAGATAAGTTTTCTCTCTCTCTTTTTAATCAAAATATTAATTATCTGCCTTTCCAGCAAAACAACCATCAGTATGACAAAAACAAAGACAAGGTAAAGATTACTGCTTGCGTAAAAGCGTTTTGATTAAAAGTAACCAATTTTAGAAGGAAGTTTAATAAAACTAGCCATTTGTAGTGATGTTCTAAATATTGTCATGGCTTAAGAAGAGCTTGTATAAAAACTTGTACTCACAGTCATAAACTGGGAGATTGCTTTTGACATTATTTGATGTTATTTGTCATTCTTCCCCGATATATGCACATATGTCCATTCTTAAATTAATTGGGAAACCACCTAACAAGGTGTGAGTCGCAGATTTATAGCAACAGTATACATGTATGCTGTTATTTATTTACTTGCAGTAAGAATGCAATCATTGGTTACTTAATGATGACTTTTGACCTGCTCGTGTTTGAGCATGGTTCCATACAGGGTGGATTTGATTTAAATCTAACTGATTTAAATCACGATTTAAATCACTGATTTAAATCACTAGTCAGTAAGGCTTGATTTAAATCAGAGATTTAGATCAAAGTTTCTACCTAAACTAGTTCTTCGCTATTTTAACATGCAAGTAGATGAAGAGTTTTAGAATCCCTTTTAAATTACTTTTTTCTCCCCAGTTTAATAGGGTTAATCAGTCATATTTGGACACCACTGTTCTGGTTTTGTACTTTAGAAAGGAGAAAAATAATCCTGACCTATTAACAATTTAAATAGTTTTATTCAACTGAAATCAATTACAAACATTATAGCATAATTATTTGCTAAACAAACATCCATGTTGTTAACTAATTTGGCTAAACAAAATAATATATATTTAAGAAAACTTAGACTGTCAGCCCATCCCGACACTTGAAAAACTTAATATTACTGTCCCTCTGTCCTCTGTAGCTCACTTGTCGTCATCTTCATCACCATCTTCTTCTTTTTTTGTTCCTATTCATGAATCTGGAAAAGAAAAACAATGCTATCCTGCTTTTTTGGTCCCCAACCGATTCCTCTATTTAGAATAATGATTCCAAAAGGAAGAAATAGTCTTTCAGACGCCTGCAGAAAGAAGCGACTGCTGTTAAAAGTAAATCATTACTTGAACTGTCTCTAAATCCAAGCGCTTATGTGACTTCCACCATTTACTGGTGTGAACCTTCCTTAAACTTCTTCAGCAAACATATATTTCTTGAATGGTTCCCCCTTAGCTCTGAAGTTTATTATAGTTTGCAATTAAAGATGGATGATTGCTGGATACCCATGTCCATAGCTTATACTCCTCTCCTCAGCAATTAGGTTTGACCTTGATATTGGATACGACAATTATTTGCCAAAATGAGCTGGAGTCAGTGCTTGTCCCATTGTTTGTTTACTGCTTGTAATTTTAATTCTGTCCAGTGTAGTTCTGTTTTCGTAATGTTCACATCAATCCTTCCAAATTTCAACAGCATCCCGCAATAAAAAAAACAGCTATTTTTCTGTATTTTGTTTAAAGCTTGAGAGATGTTTCAGGAAGCTTCAGCATATTTCAACATTTCCTCTTAAGCCCAATGTTGAGATTTTGGCCGTGACAGTGCATCTATTTTATCTCGATTTTCTTCACAAAGTGCATCACATAGGCCAGTTTTGGATATACTGCTCAAAAACAGTCCACCACAGAGTTCCTCTAACATCTAACAGCCTTTTCAGAGCGCTGCAGCAAAATGATTATCATGAGTATTAAGCAAGTTCAACAGACATTTAGGCCTTTTATTTCTGGAACACTTAAGTCTTGTTTGGCTAAGAGGTGCAGCAAATGAGCACTCAACCAATGTTTTACTGCTTTGTATTCCTTCCCTGCTCTTCTAATCTCTTTTCTTCCTTTCATCTTGGATACGTTTGCAAAATTGTCAGTGACCAAACTGCATACTAGACATTTGAATTTTTGTACTGATGTCGTTTTTGCTTTTACTGCCCTTCTTGTAAGTAATTCTGCTTTGTGTGCATTTCCTAACGTATCAGTTGTTTGTGCAAGGAAGAACCTTTACCGTCTATGTTTGTTATACAAGCACTACAATAGATCATTGTGTACATTAACCCACCCATCAAATACTTAGGTTTAACTATTTACCCGCCAGAGCTGTTGCACATTGCTCCATTTCTCGTGTCATAACACTGATCCAGCAGTTTCCCTGCAACTACATCTCTGCTGGGTGGCCTGTATCCTGTCTCATGACGAACCATTATAAAAATGTGGTTCTCATCAGAACGGGAAAGAAGAGTTCGTTGCATAAATAGACAGGGCAATTTTTTTCATGCATCAGACTCATTTTCTAATCTGCTAGTTCTTATCCACAAACCTATCTATGGTTTTTTTTTTTTTGTTTGGTTCCAGAGGTAAAGGTTTTTTCTTCCTTTTGGGTGATGTGATATGTGGCTGGTGGTGGGTGTCTGATGATGATGCCTGCTGCTAATGAAGCACTATCCTGGATGGATATCAACTGAAACTGTAGAACAGATGATGGTGATCTTGGAGTGGATAGTTTCCAGAATCCTATGAATCCCCTAAACAAAAAAAGTCAATCTGTTATTTATGTTTTAATGCACAATTTCTGCTTATTTACACACAACACATCACTGCCCCAGCCCCAAAAGAAATATTTTGTTTTTCTCATCATAACTGGGACCAAATGACAGTAACATGCCAGTAAGAATAAGAAATGTAAATTTTTCTCACACATGACAGTTCAGTCTTTAGAAATAGGATTCAATATAATGTTTACCAACCTGAAGATCGCTGCCTGTTCAGAAGTGTTTCTTTGCTTTGGTCATCATATCACCCGAGCCGCACTTGCGAAACCTTCTCTGATTTGTCCCTCATTCGCGCCACCAGGCCTTAGGCAATCTCTATTGTGCAGTCGTTGCTTTTGCATACGCAGCCTTCCTTACCGATAGGCGAAGGAGCTTCATTAAAATATTCTCCCAAACTGGGTCTCTTTAAGGGCCTGCTCCATTGATAAGGAAAGAATGTAATTAACCTCAGATTGTACACACAAACAGATCCAGACTTGTCGGTCCCTGTGCTATGCTGCAGTATTGTCTCAAAGTTTCACTTTCATTTCTGTCTGCTTGCCCATCCTCCTCCGCACACTTAGATTCACATTCTTCTTGTGTTGGTGCAGATCTATTCACGCCAAAAAATCAAACATAGTGTCTAACTTCTTGGACTTGGCACTGAAGGGGTTTGGATTCTGTATATCATAGGATACTATCCTCTTCCACCCACCATCACTCTCGACGCAACACATCCCAAGCATACTTATAAAATAGCACTCTCTACTGAAGCAAGTCATTTTTTTCTGAATTTTATGCATATTGAGATATATTTCCCTGACAATAAGATGTTAGCAAGTTATCTACCACCCCAAAGTCTTCAAAATTAGGAAATTGTAGTGCATCTAGTGCTCCATTATTTTAGCCATATTTGTATACTCCTAGAAAAATTTCTTTGTTATGTAACTTTGTGACAGTAAGAAGACATATTCCCAAAGTCCCTTTATTATAGTGGGTTATTTAAGTGCTCCTTAGATGGATAGTTCCAATATAATAAGTGAAAGTTAGATTGCCTTTTGGGGTTGAAGCAAACTTTAAGGATAATTCTTGCTCCTTTATTACCAGCAAAGTATTTAGACTACGAAGTTAAGTTGCGGACACATCAGCACCTTTTATCATGCTTAAGAAAATTACATGAGTGGGAATTATATATAGGTTATAATAAGTGGACTGATGTTAAAATTCTCTATAGCACTTTGAAATCCAAGGATGAAAAGCAAAGAATAAGAGCATAGTAACAGTTCCATTTCTTATTAAAATGAGGACACAGCAGTCGTAATTAGATCTTTTGGCTTTCATATTAAGCATCAGAAAATTCACACTTTCATAAACCACAGGACAATAAGTCCCAGAGATAGCTTTGCCTTTCAATAATTCTGTATTGTGACCCAGACATTCAAAGTGTGTTAACTTGTTAGTTCTTGTGGAGACATGTTTTACTTACTCTTCATATGGTACATTTTAGAAAACAGTAATATCTTAAAAAGGAAAAAAAATAGAAATAAGTCTGTTGCAAGTTGTGCCAAAAAATAAAGTTGTACATTTTCAGTGCAGTGCTGTACAAGTTTAAAAAGTGTCTAGAAAAAGGAGCTTGACTAAAAATTCAGAAACTGTGTCAAATGTAAGACAAATATGTATGCTTTGGCATAAATTATTGGTGTAGATTTGTGCCAGCCATGAGCTGCAAAAGTATAGCTGAAATGCACACAGAATTTGTTAGCTTATGAGTAACCTGCTAGTTGGAGAGTAGAGTAACTTTGGCACAACTGACTATGCATTTAAAATTCTATTATTCGACTAATTTAACTTCCAAGTACTTAAAATATTCGTACTTTCTTTATAAATGTTTGCTTCAAATACTGTTATGGCATATTATGTTGCTATGTAAGACCATTACAAAGTTAATTAGCGCAGAGTTTGTTTGAAATATAATAGTTCTTTTATTTGATTATATATATATATATATATATATATATATATAGTAACGCCTCACTTGTGTTCGGACGCCATCTTGGGCCATCCTGGTGGTACTTTCGTTCGGAATCGCCGTCCCTTTTTGGTATAACTACTGGCCCGCCGATCATGTCGCACACCTACAAAGGCTTCGTGCTTAACTCTCCACATGTTTATTCCATGCAGGTTTACAGCATGCATACAACCATAACATAAACAAAATCCTTGGCCCGTCTAAGCCACTTACTAAACTAATATTTACCTCTCTAAATCCGGTGCCTGATCTACCATCTCCAGCACCACCAAAGATACACTTCAACCAGTCTCCCACTGATTCTGGCTTCCCCAAGCCTCTGGGCCCAGAGCCTTTCAATCCTTGGCTTCCACTGGGCATTTGCAGACCACGCCCCCATATTAACCTGGAGTAGAGGGCCTTTAATAGGTCACCAAGATGCACCAATACCTGGTTGGAAGACAGAGGACCTGGACCGAGGGAAACAACCACCCACCCATCTGCAGTTGTTCCGGGAAGGCCAGCCCGTAATGGCTGGACATTAGCCATGCTAGGTACAAGGGTAAGCAACCTAATTCTGCTGACCTGGCTTCCCCCACCGAGACCAGTCATAGACGGGTGGTATTTATCACCGAGGTGGCTGCCTTGGTGATATAAAAAACCTAATACTGTGATGCCAGCAACAACTATTGCTGCTGAGCAGTTTTTTCTTTGTAGGTTTTTTCTTTCCTTCCTGTGTCGTGTTGTTTATGGATGGCCCAAGAGTCTGGGTGGGACGGCCACGTCCAACCTCTCCACCCAGGTCTTAACCGGCCACATAAAAGGCATGCTGTTGCAGGAAGTCTAGAGGTGGTTTCTGGACTTTCAGACCAGAAACTGGTGTACGTGCCTGAGCTGTGCGCTGGTGTTGGACCTGAAGTATGCCATATCGCATTGGAGCATCTCTACTGCATGCTATTTTACCTGAAGAAAGAATTTTCTGTTGTACAGACTTGTTTATACCTGAGGCCTGAGAGCGAATTTGTTTGAACCAGCGGACTTAAATTAACATAACTTATTTGGACTAAAACCCTTGCGCCTGTGCTGGCCTGTTGCTGACCCCTCACAATTGTGGGGATGCAGGCAACCTTCCTGAGAGTACGACTGCATGTCCTGGTCAAAAGCAGCGACAGGGTAAAAAAGTCCAGACGGACACATGGGAGCTCATTAAGCACCTGGTCCTAGTCCCAGCGCAGCAGCAGCAGCAGCAAGCCCCACATGGAGACTGTGCGAGCTCAACAGAGACCAACAAACTCCTGGTACAGCAGATGGCGAGCTGTCTTAGGTCCGTCAGAACCAGAGCGGGGTGGCCCACCCCAATGACGATGAGAGGCTGCAACGTGAGGAGGTCCGTAAAGAGCGCTCCAGAAAATGACCCCACAGGACGATGTCCAAGGCCTTTCCTGATGGTGTTAGAGAGGGTAGCGACGCCGGAGAAGCTTCCCCCAGAGCAGTGGGCTGAGGTCCTAGCTGCTTTCCTCCTCACAGGAGAACCCCAGAAGCCGATTACGTTGGTTGGGTGACTGTCCCGTCAAGATGCTAAGGAGTACAGAAAGTTAAAGGCGAAATTCTGGCGCGGCTGGAGTGACGGTTGGCGAGTCCCGCACAATGGGTAAATGCTGGGGGTACAGTAAAGACAAGCCACCAAGCCGACCCGGTCCCAGATTGTTTGAACCTTTCCACCTGGTCCAAAAATGGTTACAACCTGAGACCTGTACCCTGCTGCAAATGGGTCGAGGAGTCTGATGGACCGTTTTGGTGCATTCGCTCTTTAAAGCCATACAATGCCGGTGGCACAGGGAACCCGCAGAATCTGGATGACCCTTGTGGGGTCTAGTGGAGAGATGATGTGGCTGTGGAACACTCTCTGAATGAAACTGCATGGGAACTGAGACACCTTACTGGGTGGCAGGAGTGAGCTGACGGCTCAAAGAAGGGGGTCCCAGGGTCCGCTCTGGATGGACTTCATCAGGCCAAGGTGGGCTCGAATCCGAGGTCAACGGTCCTGGCCGAGAGACCAGATGGTTGAAAACTGTCAGCGCCCGAGGTCACATGGCCGCCCAGTGTAAAGAGGTCACGGAGCCTATGGAGTGCGCTATGGGCTGATGCTGTTCTTGGTTTGTCGCATCTGTTGCGAAGCGCTATACCCAGTCCCGGGAACGACCACAGGTGTGCCATTGTTGTCATAGAGGGCACTAAAGTGCGGACTCCTGACTTCAGGGAGTTTGGTGACCCTGAAAGGGCCACACTCCCCACAGTGCTAGTCCCTGGGAAGCGGTTGGGGGTATCTGTAGCCACTGAGACACAAAGCGTTACCACCCCCGTGGCCCAGTGACCATCGGCAACAGACTGTACTAACTGGGTCCCACAGTGTGGGTGTGTGGACAATTTGATGCACCCTGGTCATTATTGGGGTCGATTTTCCCCTTATCTGGTATCTATGGCAAGTTCGCCCTAACGTTGCAAAATTGCAGTGCCCCCCCCTGACTGACCTTACTAAAGGTGCAAAATCGGCGGCCCCATGGTGACGTGGCACCATAAGCGGCGGGCTTTTTTAAGAGCTGAAGTTTAGCCCTGTGTAAGCAGCCGAGTGCTAGTAGCCCTGACCTTCTCTAGAGAGTTCATTGTTCAGACCGATGCATCAGATCTGGGCGGGGGCGGTCATTCCGTAAGAGATCATGGGGAGGAACACCCGTTAGTTTCACCTCAGCCAAACAATTGTCCCCCTGCGAGAAAGAATATGCATAAGTAAAAAGGAGTGTCTAGCGATCAAGTGGGGCCTAGACATCCCTGTGATACTACCTGTTAGGAGGAAGTTCAAGTTAGTAATTGACATGCTCCACTTGAAATGATGCGGAGAGAAAGGAACAATGTTCGGGTAACTCGTGGTTCTTACCTTGCAGACTTCATTGTTCTCGGTTGGAACTAAGACCAGCAAAATGCATGAAATGCAGATGGCCCTTTCGAGGGTTTATTGTCATTGGTGGCCAGAAGCTGCCCAACCCCTGACTTTGGCAGAGGGGGGGGGTATGTAGAAGGTCAGAGGAACCTTCATAGATGGGGAGGTATTTGATCAACCGAGTGGCTGGCCGTTCTGGTAACATAAAATACCAATAGTTTTGATACCAGCAACAAAGTATTGGCTGCTGGAGCATTGTTTTTCTTTGTAGTTTCCACCAGGGGTCCGGGTTTTTTAATGGAGCGGCCCATGAGGTCGGGGTGGGACGGCTGCTCCAATACCTCCACCCAGTCTTACCGGCCAGATAGAAGGCAGCAGATGCGATAAGTCTTGAGATGTTTCTTCTGACCTACAACCTGGGAAAAAAAACTGTAGTACTGCCTGACCTGTGAGGCTGTTGGACCTGATGGTATGCCATAGCCATTGGGCATATCATACTGCATGCTGTTTACCTGCAGTAAGGACCTTTCTGTGTACAGAACTTTTTTTGGTTTTATGCTTACCAACTGAACTGTGTTTGGAAAAACCAGCAGTGACGTTATATAAACATATCTTTTATTTTGGACTAAAACTCCTTGCAGCTGTGTTTTGCCCTTTTGCTGACCCGTCACAAGATATATATTTGTGACAACTCCACATGCCTGCCGGGCGCCACTTGGGTCGTTCCATGGATATCCCGCTCTTGGACCGCCTACTATTTTTGTTAGAAAAACGTTAGCACTTTGACATAGAACACTTGGACACCTGGGTTTATTTCAGTCTGGCCTTCACCAGCTTTATTTCTTTAGCAACAGCACCGGAGAGGACAGGGAAAAAACAGGTAAAACAAACCCTGGCCGTCTGGCCACCTCACTACACACGTAGCAATCCCACTCTACACTAGGTCTGGAACCGAATGTCCAGTCAGACTAGTCCCGTCGTACCAGTCTCCACTGGTTTTTAGGCTTTCCAGAGGTCAGCCACCTGCTGCCTCAAGACTGTGGGGTAAGAGCCTCTCCTCAGCTCTGCCGTCACTCCACTTCCAGGAACTGTGAACCACACCCCCTGTATAGGAACTGAAGGCCCAATCCTTTTATAGAAAACCAAGCCCTTTCAAACCCTGCCTGGCCCATGGGGAGTAAACGCCCACCCGACACATTGGTTACTCCCTATAAGAGCCGACCCAGGAACGCTGGAAAGCCACACTAATAATACCGCCATAGCCAACACACTTAGTGAGGACTGACAATACATGCGGCTGGCATGTTGCATAAGAACTCGGGGATACCTCCCAATCTAGTGTCCCGAAATAGTAACTAACCGGTAATTGCCCCTGTTCACATACCCTCCCTCTGTAAAGCCCGTAGGGCTTTCTCACCTCGCACAACCTTCCGCCAGGATCATAACTCCAACAGAGGGAACCTGACTCACACAGCTTATATTGCACTTGCTTTCTCTGGGGCAGCACGCCACTTGTCTCCGGGAAATCCCATTTTCCCCACCTGTTCCATAAGCCCAGAGACATACCGCCTGATTTCTGCTGGACAGCATCAGAGTCGTCCATACATTCCACATTTCCCTTTTCCTCCTTGGTACCTGTTGCTACGGGCAACATCCCCGCTATATCATCAGGGGCAGAGACTAAATTTTCCCAAAACAGCTCAGCCATGGGCTCATACCATGCGCTCACCTCATAACTGGCCACAGACAGTTTACTACCACTTACTACTGATGGCACGAAGTATGCACCCTCTGCTGCAAGGATGTCACCACCTTCAGCCCACATGCTGACATTCACAGGAGTACTCCCGATAACTCCAAGACCAGCACTATCATGCCTTGTAGCATTCTCCCATACACAGGGTACCTTGGCATTGTGCTTCACTAATTCGCGTCTCCTATAAGCAAAAGGCCCCTGGTTAGTCCCCACAACCACACTAGCCGCACAGGAAGCAGTAATGACAGCACCCCTCTCAAGGTTACTATCCACCAGAACCTCTAGGTTCGCAGTTGGGCTTCTCTGCCCTATAGCAACTCTAGCTGCTTGTTCACACAGGGCCTCTCCTGAGCTACACCCTGCTATTACTTTAGCAACTATTTCAAACTTGGCCGTCACTGCAGCTGACTCTGGGACCCATCTTCCCTCCCCCCTTCTCAGGTAGTGGGACTGAGCTATTTATTGAAGGCACATTTTTTTCCCTATTGACATTCTCAACAGACACCAGTTCAGAAGAGTCACAATAATAAAGTCCAGAAGACTTTTCAAGTCCAGACACCACAGTCTCACTGCTCTTTGGACTTGTTCTACTGTGCAACAGTTCTGGGCACCCAGTTACCATACCCTGTGCAGGGGGCAATTTCCAGGAAAAATCACCTGCTGGGCCTGGCCTGCTCGCCATCTCCCACAGCGGCCAGAAATGGGGAAAGTCACTGCCCAGGATGAACTCCACCTGCAACTCTTCACATACCTGAAGCAGATGATCCACAGTCCCCAGACCGGTCACAAAACTGATGGCCACCGTCTTACCAGCACCGGGTCGGGTCTTCAGAAAGGGTAAGATGTCGGGGTGCACTCTGGAGACCCTCTGGCGACAGTCCAGATCCACCATTAGTGGGATGCCATCCACCAGCAACTCCAGGGTTCTCACTGGCACCTCTTTTGGCGGGACCTCAGCAGCTGCTCTCCGTCGATGAGGCTGGTTGCCATTGGTAACGGCCGTATCCATGGACCTCTGTCGCTCCATCCGTTCCGTAGGTAACTCCTGCGGGTGAGGAACACACGACTTGGCTTTCTTCTGCTGGACTGGGGCAGCAGTCTCCTTCCGTTTCAGGACTTAACCCCATCAATGCCCAGAATCATAGCCTTTTACCTTAAGTAACTGGTTTCTTCCAGGGCAAGGCACAGAAAACTCTCTGGCGGTTTTCCAGTAAGACACGGCCCCAGGACATCTACCCACTTGTCTGCTGGCAGTCTCTGGCGGACAGCAAACCGCTCAAGGCCGCAAGGTAGGGCCACTATTCTCCCCAGCATCATTTCCCTTCC
>JAODAL010071595.1:0-15464 GCA_025379985.1 Phyllomedusa bahiana
GTTTCCGAATTAGAGTCCCAGAAGGAAGACAGTGTTCACACAAGAAAAAGTAAGGCCGCAGTTATGGTCGCAGCGGCCCTCGCCGACGACCAGAGCCAGATGACACGAACGTGACAGCTTTCCTGCAAGAGACACTAGGCGATATGCCGACATTTGGGACTCAGTGACTGAGCATAAGGATTCCAAGTTTTGAATACTTATTTCTATATATTTTTATGAAATTCAAGATTTGCCACATTGGATTTTATTGTTGAAAAAATTTATATTAAAATACTTTGAGAAATATAACAGTTAGTGATTAATACGGCATACATATAAATTGAGACAAAGTGTTTGACAGGTGGGGCCCTGTACATGCCGTTAACGACCTGGGACATGTAGTGCTATAAAGTTAAGAGAATCTGGACTTACTTTAGTTGACAGTAAGACAAGGCTTGGTCTTTTTAGACATCACTAGATGTCTAAAAAAAATATTGAAAGAACCTCCTCAATTAGAAGTTTTGAGAACCCCTCAATATTTCTCTCTGGTACAAAAGGTTTGGAAATCTCTAAAGTCTCTATATTCAGCTGGTAATGTTTTAGCCTTTACTTGTACGTCTGCAAGTCTAAAGTTGCTCTCCTTCCTCAGAGCTCATGGTACAAGAGTTTATTTTGTTGCTGCTGCCTAAAGGACTTTAATCTCCATTGAACAGAAAGCTGGTAGACTTCCTGGTCTTCTATAAATACCTTCATCACACATTTCAGAATCTATGAGAGATCCTCAGGGGACACATCCTTCAGGAGGTTGATTCTGAGCCGAGTACATGATGTCCCCTTAAAGAAATCTACTTGCTATATCCTTATCATTGTGCTGCTGACAGGAATGCAAGGGAAGCTTTTGTTATTCCAACGAATACCACGATATCCTGATAGATACCATGAACGTTATCTGAAAGAGGCCTCATACTGCTTTTTTGGAAGGTGGTCAGAACAGAAAACAGCATTGTTTTTTAAAAAAAAATTATTAACAGTGTTCACCATGTGTTATAAATAACAGCATCATTTTATAGAAACAGATTGGGGACATCAAATATGTTTAATTTTAAAAAAAGTAAAATAATAAAATACATCCTAAGGGAATAAAAAAGCAATTTGTGCTTTTTATGTTAAATTTTAATTTTTCTACAACCTTTTTTGAACATTTATTTGACATTGTGATTTCTTGATTAATCATTTGTACTAAACACTGCAATAAAGCAAACAGGCAGCATATTAGGGTTTGTCTCTGGCAGGACCTAATGGACACACAGTATCTCAAAAAAGTGAGTACATACCTCACGATTTTGTAAATATTTCATTATATCTTTTCATCGGACAAAACTGAAGATATGACACATTGATACAATGTAAAGTAGTCAGTGTACAGTTTGTATAAGGTTATGTTCACACGGCAGTAATTGCGGGACGTATTTCGCCCGCCGGCCCCATAGACATGCATTATTCTCGGTGCGTATACGCGGTGAATAACTGACATGGCATGTATCTCCCCGCTCGCTGTATTGTTCGAGCAGGGAGAGGAGACGTCATGAGAACTGTGGATTACCGTAGTGACTGGGTCGTCGTATCTTGCCCTGTATTTCGCGCAGTACGGTGCGAAATATGGGGCGAGATACGTCCCATTTTAAGCCGTGTGAACGTACCCTAACAGTGTAAATTTGGTGTGACCTCAAAATAACTCAACACACAGCAATAAATGTCTAAACCACTGACATCAAAAGTGATTGCACCCCAAGTAAAAATGGGCAAATTGTGCCCAAAGTGTCAATATTTTGTATGGCCGCCATTATTTTCCAGCACTGCCTTAACTCTCTTGTGCATGGAGGTCACTAGAGCTTCACAGGTTGCAGCCACTGGAATCCTTCCGGAGTTGGTGGATGTTAGAGCCCTGGCGCTCCTCCACCTTTCATATGAGGATTCCCAACAGATGCTCAGTAGGGATTAGGTCTGGAGACCTGCTTGGCCAGGCCAGCACCTTTACCCTCATTTTATTTAGCAAGGAAGTGGTATGTTTGAGTTGATATCATGTTGGAATACTACCATGCAGTCCAGTTTACGATGGGTGAGGATTATGTTCTGTACATGTTGACATTCATGGTTCCCTCAATGAACTGTAGCTCCCCACATGTTTGACTATATGCAAGACACACTAGTTTTTGTACTCCTCACCATGTTGCCGCTAACACACTTGACACCATTTAAACCAACTAAGATTATCTTGGTCTCATCAGACCACAGAACATGTTTCCTTAATCTGCTTGTCTTCAGCAAACTGTTTGCAGGCCTTCTTGTGTATCATCATGGACACCGGCTGCCGCACACATCTGTGCAACATTTCGAAGGCACGCCTTCTTTCTCAAGCATGTATGCACATCCTGTTCCTATGCTTATATACAATTCATATACACCCATCATTCACAAGCAATATACAGAAACCTATAACTAATACCCTACTATAAAACTATTCTAAAATTAACATCCTCTTGAAGACCTTTTGGGGATTTCGTTTCCAGTGTAACTATACAAAACACTTCATGCTGCGATAATCGCTGTCTAACCTGTTCCAAAATTTTTCCTCCTATCCTGACAAGCACACACCACCGGCGCTTGGTCATATTGTGCCGTGCTTCATGAATATGTCTCACAACTGTATTTTCCCCACAGCTCTCTTGGTTAACTCTGTCTTTGTCCATATGGCTCTGTTTCTTCCTCTGTTTGTACAATCTAATTGCAGATCCATGTTAAATTCAACAAATTTTTATACTCCTACCTGTTTGACCCATATAAACCCTACCACAGGGACATTTCAGTAAATAAATTACTTGATTACTATAAGATATAAAAACATCTTGGCTGTTGATACATGTACCTTTAGTGGGATGATTTATAGAGGGACCTTTGATAATTGATGTACAATTTTGACAACTCAGACAGGGAAAAGTTCTCCTCTTTTCTGTTTACAATTAAACCAGCTTACATTTTTTAATTTCCTTCAAGTCTAAGGAAACAAGAAAGAACAATATTTTACAAAGATCAAGCTTTCATGCTCCGCAAACATTTAAGGGTATCCCCCAAGGGGCAGTTCGAGCAAGAAGAATATGTTCCACCGATGAGGCATATAAACAGAATATGTATAAAATTATTGATAGATTTGTAGAGCGGAAATACCATAGAAAGAAATTAACATATATATGGGAAAAGAAGTTATGCAGAGTACTAGGGAAGAAGTGTTAAAATAGCGTCATAAATTAATGCTTGTCTCTTCGTATGATGAACACTTACAAATGATACGGAAGAGTATACAAAAATATTGAAAGATTCTTCAGGCGGACCCTAAATTTGGAATGTTGTTCTGAGAAATGCTGCATTGTGCGTTTCGCAAAGGCCGTACATTAGGTAATGTTCTGGTTTCCTCAGATTTGAAGGAAATTAAAAAATGTAAGCAGGTTAAATTACAAACAGATAAGAGGGGAACTGTTCCTTGTCTTAGCTGTCAAAATTGTACATCGTTTATCAAAGGTCCCTCTATAAATCATCCCACTAAAGGTACATGTATCAACATCAACATGTCATAGTAATCAAGTAATTAATTTACTGATATTTCCCTGTTGTAAGGTTTTATATTGGTCAAACGAGAAGGTTTAAAAAAGTTTGTTTTAATAAACATATATCTGCAATTAGATTGTACAAACAGAGGAAGGAACTGTGCAATATGGATGAAGACAGAGTTAATCAAAAGAGCTGTGGGGAAAATACAGTAGCACAACATTTTCATGAAGCACGGCACAATATGACCAAGCACCGGTGGTGTGTGCTGGAAAGGATAGGAGGAAAAAATGTGGAACGGATTAAACAGCAATTATTGCAGCATGAAGTGTTTTGGATGGTTACACTGGAAGCGAAATTCCCACAAGGTCTTAATGAGAGTTTTAATTTTAGAGTGTTTTATTGTAGGGTATTACTTATAGGTTTCTGTATATTGCTTGTGAATGATGGGTATGTACGAATTGTATATAAGCAATGGGCAAGGTGTGGAGGGAGGTGCTGCCTAATATACCCACTGGCGGCGGCGAATAGTCTGGGGAAGCACAACACTACCGAACAACATGACTTTAAATATCTGGAGAGTCTAGCTGTGCCTCCCCATAGATAGGTGGAGACTATCCAGCAACAGCAAGGTATAACAATGCTTAAAGTATAGCAGCAAGGAAGCTTTAATGAAGCTTTAATGAGATGACCTAACAGGGAAAAGCTGCACTGTGAATACAGTGAGTAGATTGGCACCCTCTACCAATCACCCTATAACCTCCTCATCTCCACCTATCACCCCCACCACCTCCACATATCACCCCATAAATGGCTAACCGCCTCACCCAATAGCCCTCCACCTATCACCCCATAACCTCCTTAGCTCCACCTATCACTCCCTACAACCTCCACTTAGAACCTCATAACCTCCTCACCTCCACCTCCACCTATTCCCAACTCTGAAGAAACTTCCCAGTGGGGGGAGAGTGGGTATAGGCCGTAGCTTAAATGCACAGTCTCCAAAGGGGTTGGTGGGAAAGAGGACTAACCCTCTGGAAATTGTGCTACAGCTATGGCCTGTGGCCCTCAGAATCATATTACCAGGTAGGTAGGCAGGGCCCCAGATAAGTAGATAGGCAGGGCCCCAGTTAGGTAAATGGGCAAGGCGCCAGGCAGGTAGGTAAATGGGCAAGGCCCCAAGTAGCTAAGTAGGCCGTATTTAGGTAGGTAGACCCCCATTGGATAAGTGTGTAGGCCCTAGCTAGGTTGGTGAGTACATCCAAGGTAGGTACGTTGGTAATTCCCAGTTAGATAGATAGGTAGACACCAAGTAGGTAGGCACCAGTTAGGTAGGTAGGAAGGTGATAGCTAGGCCCCAGGTAGATAGGTGGGCAGTAGGTAGACCCCAGTTAGGTAGGTAACTAGTCCTCAGGTAGATAAGTAGGCCTCAGTTAGGTAGGTAGATAGGTCCCAGTTAGGTTGATGGTAGGTGGGCCCTAGGTAGGTAGGTGGGCCCCAGTTAGGTAGGTTATAGGTGAGGCCCAGGTAGGCAGGTGGGCCTCAGGTAGATAGGTGGTCCCCAGATAGGTAGGTGGTAGGTGAGGATTAGATAGGTAGGTGTCCCTCAGTTAAGTAGGTTACAGGGGGCCCCAGATAGGTAGGTTATAGGTAGGTGGGCCATAGGTAGGTAGGTTATAGTGGGCTCCAGGTAGGTAGGTGATAGGTATGGCCCCAGGTATGCAGTAGGCTGGGCCTCATTACTCATAGAAAATAAAAAATAAATAAACTCACCTCTATCCTGTTCCCTCAATGCACAAAATTGCTTGCTTCCCCCACTGAGACCAGATGCAGATATCCTGCTGTACTCCACCTATTGGCAGAGACCTGTGACTGCCCAAAGTCCCTCTGCTTAATATATATTGATAAAAAAAAATAAACTTGTATAATTTTTTTCTTCTCTTTTTTTGCATACATTTAGAATTTTACTTTTTATTATTTTCTTTACTTAAAGGGGTTTTGCCACGAAGTAAAATTGATGTGAGAATCTTGCAAATGAAATAACAAACATTTTTACCATTCATTATTAAAAATTCTGCTCCTTTAGTGATCCATTGTTTACAACTTGTCTCCAAGGGATACGACCAGGGCTGAGAACCTCTCAGTCCTGGTCTGACATGCTCAGACATCACTTCTCCTCTCAAGCAGCTTGTAACGGTCGGGCGATGACAAACGTATGCCGAAGCACCGACCGCTGACATCCGGGTGTGGATCGTCTGTGATCACCACAGGCGAGGTGGTAGCTGAAGGACAACGCCAGGGAGCAGAGTCTAAGGGGCCCATGGTCTTCGCCAGAACCCGCCGCAAAGCGGGATGGACTTTGCTGCGGGGACCCCCAGGTCGCTACCCCTGACGTGGCTACCTGCGGTGACAGCCGAGGTGCGGGACAGGAACACCGGCGGAGGTAAACAGGAACGTAGGAAAACATATGCAGGGCAGGTTAGACGTACACAGGAACACAGCAGGATACATCAGGATAAGGCAGGTACTGAACAGGCGACACAGCAGGAACAGGTGCCAAGGCAGGACACAGGACAGGTGCAGAGACAACAGACGTAACAGGAGACAGACAGAAGGTCAGGAGCTCAGATGACACAGACTGGACCAGCATCTCCAGGGTTAAGTCCAGAGATACTGGCAGGAGCTCAAGATGGAACCAGCAAGACACAGCAAGAGACTGCAATGGACTGACACAGAGTAAAGACAAGAACTTCCAGAGGTCAGAGGTGAAGAGGAAGGTGCACAGAACAGGAAACTCATAAATAGGCAGGAAGCTGCCGCGCGCACGCCCTAGGAGGCAAGTGCACAGACAGGACCCAGGAACCAACAAGACTGAACAGGACAGGCAAGTACATAGCAGAACACAGGCTGCCGGGACCCTGCACAGGGAGCCCCAGCAGAGACATGGCAGGCACGGACAGGCCGACAGTCCAAGGCAGGGACCGCGGCATGAACCGTGACACAGCTACTGAGTGTTCAAGCCCCATATGCTGTCATTCTACTCACTTCCTCTGTACTCATTAGTAATTAGTCAAACGGTGCAAATAAATAAAAATAAAGAAATCTCAATGAGGTCTGTGCATTGATAAAGAGAAAAAAAAAATCCTCAAATGTGGTTCCTGCAGGGATTCACTAGGACCTTTGTGCATTGAGGCAAAAACTTTACCTCTGAGCTGCTGTAGCTACTATATATAAAAAGACCTTTCTTTGACTACAGAGAGGAAAGGCCTGGTGATGTCATCACACGCCCCCTTCTGAGCACACAGAGCTGAAGAGCTGGATGGAGGAGGTATGAGATGAGATCGTGGCAAAACCCCTTTAATTTTCCAGTCCCCTTAGGTTACAGGATCAATAGAGGATGAGATTGTACACTGTTCTGCAACATTATTGTATTGCACTATAGTGTATAATTGCAGCTGTAAGATGGCAAATCTATGGGCTTTCAATAAGCCCCTAACTGCCATAAAAACCCTATGACAATCTTTTAAGTGATTGGAGGGAACATAAGGGTGATGAAGGGAGATATCCCCTTCTGTATAATGGCTTAGATACTGTGGTCACGCTGAGTAACTAAGTAGTTCAGATTTTTTTTTTCTCCGAACACGGCTGCTATTGGTGGTTATCATCTGTTAGTTACGCCATGTGTGGAGTGTTCTTAGGACATAACCCTATCCTGACATCACCTCTTTGATGCTCCGATTGCGTCCTGTTGGCTGGCCTGTACATCCCAGCTGCACAGGGAACATCCATCGTTCACGTACTATGTGCAGCCAATCACAGGCCAGCGCGCGCACATGATGTTTTGGTCTGTGATTGACAGCACATAGCATGTGAATGATGGATGTTCTCTGTGCAGCCGGGATGTACGGGCCGGCCACCGGGACGGAATGGGAGCGTCACTGAGGTGAGTATACTTCTTTTTTTCTATTTCTAATCATACCCCAGTGGACTGATGAGCTTTTGTAAGTCCTGGACAACTCCTTTAAACTTTTTTTATCCTCTCTTAAAGGAACAATATTGGAGCAGAGGTTTCCAAACCAATTGAAAGTGTTAAAGTTCAAAAGTGTTCAAGTAAGTGCTTCAATCTCTCTGATAAGCTTATTTACTACTATTGGATTCCTGGTCATATTAGGTCAACTTCTACTGGCCAAAATCCAAACTGTGTAAAAGAAAGTTTTAACCCCTTAAAGGAGTTTTGCCACAATCTCATTTCATGCCTCCTGCATCCAGCTCTTCAGCTTTGTGTGCTCAGAAGGGGGCATGTGTGATTTGTTTGAATTGTATATCATGTGACCCAGCAGGATGACATCACCAGGCCTTTCCTCTCTCTACTCAAAGAAAGGTCTGTTTATGTGTAGAACTGTAAGTAGCTACAATGTAGCTCAGAAGTAAAACTTTTGCCTCCAGGCACAAGGGTCTTCGGTTCAAATCCCTGCAGGAACCAAACCTGTGGATTTTTTTCTGTCTCAATGCACAGACCTCATTGAGGTTTCTATTTTTAATTTATTTGCACTGTTTGACTAATTACTAAGGAGAACAGAGGATAGGAGTAGAATGACAGCACCTGGGGTTTGAACACTCAGTAGATGCCTGAGAGCAGAGGTGATGTTTGAGCATGTGCGACCAGGAGTGAGGAGCTCTCAGCCCTGGTCGTATCCCCTGGAGACGAGCTGTAAACAAAGGATCACTAAAGGAGCAGCTAAAATAAAAATGGTCCCAATTTTTTAATAATGATGAATGGTGAAAATGTTTATTTTTTAATTTACAAACTTCCCACGTCAATTTTACTTCGTGGCAAAACCCCTTTAAGAACCAGGCCTGAAAAAGGTCTTAATGACCAGCTAAATTGTTCAGCTTTTGCCTCTCTGTGTTTCAACTGTCATAACTTTTCAATTTTTTTAGTGACGCAGTTGTATGCGGGAGAAGTTGTATTTTTGGAGGAATAGTTTAAGTTTACAAATAATAACTGTAGAATTTTTTTCTAAATTTTTTGTAGCATGAACATAAAAAAGCGTTTTTCTTCATTAATATTTTAAAAAAAAATTTAAAACATTCAAATTTCACAATAGATAAAATGTTAGATTAATTCTACAGGTTATTACGGTTGTGTGGATGCCTAATAGGTATAAGTTTTTTTTATTTTATTACACACTTCTTCACGTTTTTTATTTTTTTTTAAATCCCATTGAGGGATAACTATTTTTACACTTTTTTTACACTTAGTTATGTACTAGCATACTTCTGTATGGTAATACATTACACTTTGGGCGACATGTATGATTTTTGGTGCTTAGACGCCACTTTTTATGCGCATTACAATAGTGTACAATGCGCCGGATTTATGAACCCGTTCTACTGCGGGTCATAAATCAGGCGCATTCTAGCACAGAAACAAAATTTCTGGCTCAGGTAAACCACTTTTAAAGTGATTTACCTGTTCCAGCAGTAATTCACCTGGAATTGCCATAGTGGAGCTATAAATCTATAGCTCCGTATGGTTCTAGTGCGCCCCGCCTCCAGCACGCCCCCCGAAATCAGGCGCATTAAAAAGTGCCTCGGGCGCTCTATAATGCAACTGATATTGGAGTGCGGGAGTTTTAAAAATATAGTGAATGGGGCTGCTCTAGATCTTCGGCTGTAATGACACCGGACGTCTTGCGCAGACCGTTCATTCATACCGCCATATGTGTCAGCTTGACACAGGCTGCTGTCGGGGCAACACAGAGGGGGGCGACATGTATGAAAACTGTCACAGACTAGACAGTCGTACGCAGTAGATTAGTGTAGCATTCGTCAATATGTCTGAAAGTGTCTCACAGCACTTTATAGATGTGTTCCGCTGTGAGACAAAAACATGTGCCAAAAAAGTAAAAATATGTGCCAAAATTTGTCTTGCCAGATTGAAATTGGCATGAATTAGTATGACATTTGTGTGCCATATTCTGTCGAGGCAAACTTATTAGGGTATGTTCACATGGGCTAATTTCGACGCGTATTTTGTGTCGTATTTGCGCTCTAATACCAGCGAAATGCGCGCCGAAATTACGGTAATCCAAGTTCTCATAGAGAACTATGGATTACGCCTCCTCTCCCCGGGCATACAATACGATCATGTTGTATGTGCGGGGAGATAAGTGACATGTCAATTACTTGCAGCGAATACGCGCCGCAACTAATGAATGTCTATGGGGCCGGCGGGCCGCCGCCCCCCCCCCTCGCGTCGCGGGAGTACGCACGTATCAGCGCGACTCCTGAACACCCGGTGTAATTGCGGGACATACTGTACGCCCTGCAATTACGGCGTGTGAACATACCCTTAATGTGTCTGATCATATGAATAGATAATAGAAAGGGAGTTATTCCCTCTTTCAGAAGCAAAAAGGGTTAAATGATGAGGTGAGAGATCGGGTTTTTAAATAGTGTGTATAGAGGTTAAGAGTTATACATAATAAAAGTTACGTTTTAGTGTTTAACAGATAGAGAACTGATAGAGTTTAAGTTTGCCTACGGCAAAATAGTAAATATAGTGATCAAGTCACTCTCTGTTCTCTTGCGAGATTCCCAATTTTTTGGAGATTATGTGATCATATAAATGTCACCATCTATTTTTCTCCTATAGGTAGTTGGCTGGTATGATCCAGCTGAAGACAGTTTGCCTATGGGCAAAGTTACCAAAACTTCCCCAACTATCCAAAAAGTTTTTTTAACTCCTACATTTCAATGATCTCTCTTATTAGGAAGCTATACTTGCTAAAAACAAAGAGGGTAGATATAGATTTGGATTGAACTAACTGATCTGACATATAGTAGGGAACTGGGTTAGATATCTTCAGTATAAACCCCTAAATTTACACCTTAATGTGCCCCTTACCTCTGAGGACACCGGGACACCGTGTATAGCGGAGAAACATGTTGGGGGGGGGGGGGTTTGTCCCTGTTATTTTGGTCTTTCAACCAGCAGACAGTAGGCAGGAGAAATCACAATCGAAATTTAGGAAGATACCGTATTTTTTGGACTATAAGACGCACTTTTTTTCCTCCAAAATTTGGGAAGAAAATGGTGGTACGTCTTAAAGTCCGAAAAATACGGTAGGTGTGTCTTATGGTCCGTTGCGTTTTAAAGTCCAAAAAATATGATAGGTGCGTCTTATGGTTCAGTGCGTCTTAAAATCCGAAAAATAAGGTTTACTGCAGATAACGAACTCAGCTCTATACTATATGATAAGTGTCAGTTCAGTTAGTTCAATCCAATTCTATACCTGCCCTATGTGTTTTTAACAAATATGGGTTCTATATAAATAATAAAAGTTCATGGAACATGTAGGAGTTAAAAAACTTTTTGGGTAGTTGGGAAATGATGATGATAGCTTTACCAATAGGTGAATTGTCTTAATCTTATGAATGTGGCGTGACACGTCCTCTAAGAATTGGTGCATACAAAACTGTTGAGGGTGTCGGATGTGCACCAGTTTTTGGAAAGAGACCTTTTAAAAATATGTCGGGCAGGGGCAACAACAGTTTTTTTAGTACAAACCATGCCAGAAAACTCGGGCAGCACTGTTCATACATGTCACCCGCTTACTATACAGATAGCCCTGGGGCTACTCTAGGTCTCCAGGGCTGAATGTATAGACATTCCCCAGGGTCTATCGAGCACTGGGAATCCGATGGGGCATAGGAATCCACTCTGATCATGCTACATTCACGGACCGCAGTTTCTCTTATTTGTTTCAATGACAAAAAATTATAACATACCCAAATATAAATAACAGCACCTTTTTTGTTCTACGTATGTACCAGTAGTCTTACCAAGGAAAAAAAAATATGTATGCACATACCTTCACCATACTCCTCTTAGAATCGGATGATTACTCGCAGTAAAAGGCATTCTTTGGACTTTTGTTAATAATGGATACATTCTCATCCTTGAGCATGGACTATGAGGAAACAATACTAAATTACTGTATTCTGGTACATTTATTTCTCAGACAGCTTGAGTGAACTGTCAACAAAATGCCAAATCGGGATGTCTCTCCCTTTTCCCAGTGGATATTTCCTCCAAAACCAATGGTTTCCTTTATACTGTAATTTATCAACTTATGAACCCTTTTTCCATATAAAAACCTGTCTGTCTGGCAAAATGATATATCTGATGGGAGATTCAACTATTCGTCAGTGGATTGAGTTCCTTCCAAAAGTGATAAACAGTATGTATGGTGTTTTTATACTCTTTTATTTCCTGTTTGTTCTTCACATATATTAAATCCATGTAGCTTAGATAGTTAGAAGGTTTTCCAAGACCAGTTGATCACATACTATGATTCAGTTGGGATCGTACAGCTGAGTCTGGGACCCTACTAACTCTGAGAGCGAACTTGTTCTGATCCTTAAAGGGGTTCTACCACAATAGACAATGATGGCAAATCGCTAAGATATGCTATCATTGTCTGATTGGTGCAGGTCTCAAAAGTGGGAACGGGCCCACGAAAGTCACAGCACAGACTGGAGAACCGATTGCGCTTGCGCACGCTCTCCATTCTGTTCTTTGGGAGTTCCGAGTAGAGCTGACCTGGACTCATAACAGAATGGAGAGTAACGGTGTAAGCATAGACGACTCTCCAGTCTGCACTGTGACTTTCGGCCATCTTTTTCACTCGTGACAGAACCCCTTTAATGAAGAGAACAAAAAGAGCTGAAGTAAGGACTTCACTACTAAAGAACCTGACTAGCTTGCTCTAAAGATCTTGTGGTTGAAGTTTTGATGTGTAATCTCTTCAATACATATGTTTCCATTACTCATGGGAATTTTTTGAATTGACTACAAGATTGCACATTATTTGATTTATTTTCCCATTAACTTTTAGTTGTGTTTTGAGCTGTCACATTTAGATAATTTAAATATTCTACATTCAGTATACGTTCTACTTTAAATAGATATGTTACAGGCTTGTGATGAATTTAATACAAATATTTGTACAACTGTATTAAAGTTAAGAAATTTAATTTTTTTTAGAATTGTAATTCATAAATTTTATTTTTTTGGTATATTTCATGATATCCCCGCCACCCCAGCTTAGCTCTGGCCCCGGCCAGGGCCGTTGTGCCGAAAAACGGGTTTTCTGAAAAATGATTGTGTTTGCATTCACCAGTTTGAACTCGCTTTAGTTTGTATGTTAAATTGTTCCCTCAATGCCGTGGCGGAATCTTCCAATTTTGGGTTAAACCCTGTTCCTTTTTTGATTGACATTTCTACCCAAAATATCCCCTCTGCTTACCTTTCCTGTTCCCTATATAAAGACTCATTCTCTTTTCCTTCCCTTATATGGTTTACCTTCCCCTATGTTCGTTGTTTATGTTTGGGATTTTTTGTTTTTTTTTCCCTTGGGCTTGGACTCTTGTTTCTTCTTTTAACTGATTCTGTACTGCGTTACCACTGTTCCCGACCTTGCCTGTCTGTTTCCGTTTGTTTATGTTATTTGTCTGGTTTGTTTCATTTACTTAGAGTAGTGTTCAGTCTTCTTTGGGGGCCGCCTTGTAAGGGGTGGGTACCCCAAGGGCAGGGACAGGGGTTGGTACCAGCGTGGGTCACCCCCGCTGTGTTTCTTGTGGTCCTACTGTCCCTTAATATATATTAATTTTTATGACAATGCAAAAATTTTACTAAAAAATTTACTATTTTTTTTTTTAAGTTATTCAAAATTAATTTAAAAACCATTTGCTTTGGAAGCCAATTAACTTTTTTTCTTTCATTTAACACTTAAGTTTTTTAAAACCCGAATTGGGGGGATAAGTTTATGAAGGTATGATTTTAAAAAATTATTTTTATATTCAATGGAAGAAGCATGGACACCCCCTTTGAAACCCAAATTTCTTTAATATGAAGACCACAGTAATTGCTAATGAAATTTACGACTTAGCGGAGGTCGCCCTCATTGTTTTACTATAGGACCAAATTTTTGACCCTTTTCCTCTTGCCCGGGCTCAGGAGAGTTCTCAATATTCGAAAAGTATCGAAAATTTATTTTTAAAAGCCCGGATACAAAAGTTAATCAAAATCAGAAAACACCAAGGGAAAGAATCCCCGATTTGAAAGATTTTGGTTTTTCATGGGTACTTAATTTTTGGTGAAAGAAAATTTTTAAAGGATTAACCTTGGGGGGATTGATCTTGGGACATGACCCCAGCCTTTGGTTATTTAACCCCCCCCCCATCAGAAAAAAGTAATTTAAAAAACAAATCAAACTTTCCTTTCTTACATCTGTAATTTAAAATTAAAAAGGGTTGTTGTACAAAGATTTGGGTTTTAAATTAAAAAAATCTTTAAAAAACAACCTTTTGCAATTTTTCAACAAATGTCCTATGATTTTGAGTTAGCCCTGTTAGTATTACTACATCAGCTTCTCAAGTTTCTATAGTAGTGACCTGTTGATCCTTATCTTACTGGCTGTCAGGTCTGAATGACTCATCAGCCTTTGAAGACAGGAGCAGAGAGCCCCTCCCACACAGAATGCGTCTGTAGTGCAGGGAGGGGGGAGGGAGGACTCTGGAGTCTGTGTCCCTGCTGCCTGGATCAGGGGCGTCGTTAGGCTGTTTTATTCGGGGCTCGGGCCCCGAATAAAACACCCTGTGCCCCGAGTTTTCCCGGGCTCCAGGCCTCTGCGCTGGGCCTGGAGCACCGACTGGCCCTTCAGCTGCGTGTGCGTCCGCTGGACGCACATGCAGCTGCGGGCTTCTGCGGAGCAGAGAGCGAGCGCTCCCTGCCCCGCAGACAGTGTCGGACCCGCAGGTCCTACACCGCGAGGCTGCCGGGTCCTCACAGCGCTGAGGACCCGCCGCGGCCCCGTGCGCCTCAGCCGGCAGCGTCGCGATGATGTGATGTCATCGCGACGCTGCCTGTCCTCGGGCGCACAGCGCGTCATAGGCCGTGCGCCCGAGGAGCTGCCGGAGGAGCGCGGGCTGAAGAGGACGGAGCGCGCTCGCCGGGGGAGTTAAGGTGAGTATTACTGTTGTTATTTTTAAAGCGTTTACTTGCCTCAGTGCCCCTATATACTGCCTGTGCCCCTATAATGCCTGCCTGTGGCCCCCTACGCCTGTCTGTGGCCCCCATATCCCTGTCTGTGGCCCCCATACCACTGTCTGTGGCCCCCATATCCCTGCCTGTGCCCCTATAATGGCTGCCTATGCCCCTATAATGCCTGCCTGTGGCCCCCATATACTGCCCGTGGCCCCCATATCCCTGTCTGTGCCCCTATAATGCCTGCCTGTGGCCCTTATAATCCCTGCCTGTGGCCCCCATACCCCTGCCTGTGGCCCCCATATCCCTGCCTGTACCCCTATAATGGCTGCCTATGCCCCTATAATGCCTGCCTGTGGCCCCATATACTGCCGTGGCCCCCATATCCCTGTCTGTGCCCTTAATGCCTGCCTGTGGCCTTTATAATCCCTGCTGTGGCCCCCATATCCTGCCTGTGGCCCTATAATGCCTGCCTGTGGCCCCTATAATGCCTGCCTGTGGCCCCCATACGCCTGCCTGTGGCCCCTATATACCTACCTGTGGCCCCCATATACTGCCTCAGTGCCCCCATATACTGCCTCAGTGCCCCTATATACTGCCTCAGTGCCCCTATATACCTGCCTGTGCCCCATTATACTGCCTCAGTGCCCCCATATACGGCCTCAGTGCCCCTATATACCCTTTTTGGGGCCCCTATTTACTGCCTGTGGCCCCATATACTGCCTCAGTGCCCCTATATACTGCCTTTGGCCACATTTTACCTGCCTGTGGCCCTATATATGCCTCAGTGCCCTATAACCTGCCCGTGCCCCCCTATATATGCCGTGCC
>JAODAL010071596.1:0-15464 GCA_025379985.1 Phyllomedusa bahiana
TTGGGAAACGGACGGGTGCGGTGGGCAGAGGGGGACTGCAGGAGTGAGAGCCCGATCGAGGGTCTTGTCGTCTCCTCCGAGAAGGGTCAGCTGACCGTTACTGGCCGGACTGGAGGGGGAGAGCTGGACCATTGTGGAGGATAAGCCTGAGGAAAAGGGAGTCAATATCATTTGTTGTAACTGGGAACCACTACAACCCCCACCAGTCATGAGACTATAAATTCTGCAGCTTTCCAAGACTATTCACTAACAGCAAGCAGAGATCTTAACACAGTTGACCTCAGAAGCGTCACAGCTGAGGGTCTGCTACAGTGGTGTCCAGTGTATACAGGGTAGAGCTCCCTCCTGCACTGATAGTTTAGTACAAGATGGATCAGATTGCTTAGACTGATTGCTCACAGCTGAGGGTCTGATACAATGGGCAGATCTTCCACCTGTGCTGACGACTCGTTACAGTGTATCAGCGCAGGCAAGATGGACCAAATGATCTGCACAGGCAGGAGATCTGCATACACTGAACACCATTGCATCAGACCCTCAGCTGTGAGAAGTCAGGTTCTGAGCACCATTGTATCTAGTCTAAGATATCTGACCCATCTTACCTGCTGAGACTGGATACACAGGTGCTTAGAACCTTAATTCTCACAGCTGAGGATCTGATACAATGACATCCAGTGTACACAGCTCTCAGGGCAGATTTCCCTCTTGTGCTGAAAGTTTGGTACAATGTATCAGCACAGGTAAGACAGTATCTAGTCAAAGCAATTGAATCCATAGCGCTCAGAATCTTACTTCTCACAGCAGAAGGGTTGCTACATCTGCACCAGGTCTTACATTTCAGGTCGGCAGTAGAAAAACCCCAAACATTGGCTGGTGGGACTCTGAGCGGGTATAGGAGCCAGAATCTGAAAACTTAGGTCTGGGAGGTATAAGCTACACCCAATGAACAAACACCATGCTGCCAGATCGTGTCTGCACAAACCTGTACCCCACTTACCCCTCTGGGAAAAGAGAGAAGCGTCAGGGTATGTTCACACAGCTGATTTTGGACGCTGATTTTTCAGCGTCAAAACCTCGTCTGAAAAGCGCCTTTTCAGCCCAATGTTGTGGATGAGGTTTTCCATCCTAGCTTTCTCCGAAACACCCCGACAAATCAGGGCAAAAACCATGCCAAAAAATTTGCCAACGTTTTGAAGCTTTCCATTGATTCCTATGGGGATTCAGTGTTGAAAACCTTAATACTATATATTGTAGAGCGCCATTGATGCCAGGGCGCCGTATATTTGAGGGTGGGTTACATACATAATATACACCAAACAAGTACAATGGTGACAAAGGACTAACCCCTGGTCCAGTCGGGGAGTGGGGAGAATATTGATATGACCCCTTGGGGGGGGGGGGGCGTGTGAATACCCTTGGCTATTTACACAGCTTAAAATGGGCCTATTGGTCTGTAATTACGGTGAAGTGCACAAATTAGGCCTAAAAAAGGCCATTTTAGGGAAATCCACAGTTCTCAAAAATAGGGATTACTTCCTTTTCCGCTGGGCGAATACGCGAGGGGGGGGGGGGGGAAATTTAATTATTTCTAGGGATATACCGCCCCCCAGGATTCTTAGGGGGCCCGGCGGGGCGACCCCCCGCCCCCACCCCGGCCCACGGGCAATGCGGGGGTGTTACGTCTGCAGTTAAGGTGTGAAATAGCCTTGAAGCCTAGACTACAGCCAGGGGTTTGTTAAGTGCAGTGGTTTGAGTATGTGTATTTGTTGGGTGCAGGGCACCAGGCCCCATAACATTAAACACAAAACTGACGAGCAAAGTAGACTCTGCAATATGGGCCCCCATGTTAAGTTTATTTAATTTTTAAAAACGGGGACCCCCGAAATACAAATTTCCAAATTACTCTGTTTCTAGTTCCATTTTGAATTATGGGATGGGATTGTGTTGTAGATTATCAGGGAAACAGAAACCCAGATCCCACAGTCACTGTGTTCCTAGCATAAAAGGTTGGAAAGAAGTGCCAGCATGCACAGCATCACTTGGGTGTAATTTAAAGCTGTTCACACGGCTTATTTCGGAGGATTCACGGTTGACGATCGTCAATGTCGGCAAATGTCCAAATGTCAAGCCCATTTCTATTGATTTAATAGAAAATAGGGTGTCGTTTAAGACGCATATTCGTTCGGGTTGCCGCGGGTTGACGAGGCATCCCGGGCGGAAAAACAAATTTCCTTTTAATTATTTGGACGGATTCACCACCCACAATGTTGGAGATGGGAAACCCTCGGGAAATAGTTACAAAAATGCCAATTGTGGCATTATTTGCAACTGATTTTTAATGATTGGATTTAATCGGAAAAGTTGTAAATCTTCGAAATAAGCCTGTGAAGAGGGTAAAGGGGGGACACAAAGCAAAATTTAAAAAAACAGCTTTCCCGCCCCGCTCTAATTTTTTGAAAGGTTTTAAAAAAAAAACCCAAAAAAAAAAAACCCCAAACTAAAAATTTATGGGCTACAAGAAGTTTTTACAAATTGGTATGTTCAACGGTTAGATGGGGTATTTCGGTCGTAATTACGCGCGGGGTTCACAGTTCTCATGAGAACTATGGTTTCGTTTCCTCTCCCCGGACGACAATACGGCGAGGGGGAGAGAAGAAATGTATTTTTCACGGATTACACGGAGAATAATAATGTCACCCGGCCCCTCGCCCAGCGATTAAGCCGTGTGAACATAGCATAAGACTTCAGCACAGCTGAGATTTGTTACAGTGTAGGGATTTGAGGTCTACAGGATAATGCCATTTTAAAACAATGGACAAATAACGGTCAGAGAGCGGAGAGAAAAGCCCTCCCCCTTCCCATGCTCATATTCCAACATTTGAACAAACACAATGTTTTTTTGGGCCCCCGCTGGTTTCCCATAGAAGCCCATTGTGCTCATTTGTGGCCGGTTTTTCAGACAGTCTGCAAAACCGCAAACTGTCTGAAAAAACATCCGCAAACCTGTGCCGTGGGGACATGCCCTAACGATTCCTAAAGCCCCATAGCAAAGTTAGATAGGACCCCAACATCTAGTGATGGGAAACCCAAGCAGCAGTGTAGTTTGATATATAGCTCTATAATTATAGCCTTATTTCTGAGAGCCACATAGTAGTGGCAGAAAACCCCCATTATCTACATGTTCTTAAACATGAGTGGGCCCCCTCAAGCTTTGGGTCCCATAACAGCTGCTATAGTTACACCCATGGTCTGAGCTTCTGTTGCATGGGAATCCCTCACAGGGGGACACTGGAACAAACAATTAGGACCAGGAGGAGTATCTGGGAGACCCCAATAGCTCCCTCCACATTACATAACAGATAAAGGGGGGACTCCACTTCTAGATAGTTAATTCAGTCACAGCTATAGGGCTGGAGGCCAACCTGCCAGTCACCGCATAAAACCCATGAATGCCACAGATCACCCAGAAGCTCTAGATCAGAGGTGTCAAACTGCAGCCCTCCAGCTGTTGGGAAACTACAACTCCCATTATGCCCACTGTTTCATATTATATAAATGCATGATGGGAGTTGTAGTTTCCCAACAGCTGGAGGGCCGCAGTTTGACACCCCTGCTCTAGATCCCCAGAAACTGCCCCACCAGTTCTCCCACCTATACGGCATAGCGGTGACATACTGCAGCCTTACACGCTATTGCTCACTGTGATCAGCCTCTAGAAGTCACATCACATGCCTCCCACTACAGCAGATACATCGGATGACCCAGCAGATGACATTGCAGCCACCACACAAAGGGTTAATCAACTGCTTAATGAGAGGCACCACATACCCCCAATATCATATTACCACCAACCCCCATCTCTCCCAATTATTACTGACCGTCCACCTTCAGCAGCCGCTGGGTTATCTCTCCAAATACTGCACTCTATACCTCCCAAACTCAAGCAGCTACCAAGTCCTCTGCCTGCCCCCACTAATATATGCACCTGTGGGGGGCGGGTCTTCAGCTAAACTGTGACCACGCCCATCAGACACCTGGACAATGTGTCCTCTAATCAGTTGCAGCTAGTAGAGGGAGGTTAAATTTTTGGCGTCATAGGGTTTTGTTCAATATTTTTTTGGTACATTTTATTATTAAAAATTACAAGTGTATTCCATTGTTTTCAATGTAAAAATGTATTTTGTTGGAAAATTTATTTTAATGGTTTTTGATTGCGTAAAACAGGTGCTTAAAAGCATTGGCATGTCCAATTTTTTGACCGTTTTACGTTAAAACCCCATAGAAATAAGGGAGACGTATTTTCATCCAAAAGTGTACTAAAATATAAACTTTGGGGCCCTTTTTTGGATGCAAAACGCAATACGTTTTACCAAACAGGTACACATGCCCTTTATCAGGAAATGATAGAGAACCGGGGGCCCCGTTAATCAAAAAAAAAAAAAAAATTGACCCCCCCAGTTTAAGATTTTTTTTTAACCCACAACAGCGTACCCAAGGGGCATGTTTTTTTTAATTTTTTTTTAATCCGGGCAACTTTGTCTTGGGAAATTTATGACTTTTATAAAATGTATTATAGATGACAGTTTGGGAAGGGAATTATTCTGATTGGTTATGGGGATCATCTAAGGAAAAATTCACACGGTTTTTTTTGGACCCCTTTTTCGATCCAAAAAGCATCCAAAAATTGCATCCCAAAAATCGTGGAAATTGAATTTCAAAACGCCCCAATAGTACCCAACGCACTTGTTTTTTGGATCGTTTTGGGTGCAGCGGGATCGCCCCCATAGTTTAACTCCTTAACGCCCCGCCCCCCTCTTTTGGGTCGCGGGAGTCGGGGTTTGCACCCCTGAGAACGGGGCTGTACTACACAGAAAATGCCCAGAGCATTCCCTGAAAAGCAGGGGAGGGGGGAAAAAACCTCCGTTAGCTGGTGCTTTAAAGGCAAAATTTTTTTCAAAAAATGATTATTGTTTAATCACATTTTTAGTTAAAAAAAATTTTGGGAATTTTTGTTTTTTTTTTTTTTAATTTTCCTACACTTTAATTTTTTTTTTAATAATTTAAGCCCTGAATTTTTTCACTTTGGGCCATATAAAAATTTTGACATTCCTTTCTTTTAGAGAGATTTTCGATGTTGTATTTTTAAAAAGGGGTAAGGAAGGACACATCGTGTAAATAAAAAGAACCCCCGTCACAAAGGAATTCACGTCCCCCCTTCCCCTTCACAGTGAAAACCTCCTATAAAGAGGGGAAGAATCTTTTAAAAATTATGGGAGAAGTCTGTAAAGTATCTCTCTATGCTTTAAAAGGGGCAGCAAATGTTTCCCCCCAACATATATAAGCGAATAAGAAATTAAACGAAATAAAAACGATGAAGGAAAAGCATATGGAAGGGGTTGATTTGTAAGTAAAAAAAAAAAAAATTTGGGGAATATTCCCCCCCCTTTGATTGGCACCCCACCACAGGGAAATAAAGGGTTTTTTGTTGTAGGTGATTGGGCCCCAGGACCCCACGAGCCCCGGAAAGGTGCACAGTCGCCTAAAGTTTTGTGCAACCCGTGATCAGAAAATGTGTCTGTCCTGTCCGCCCGTTAACTGAAAAATTAAATTATTACAATATGAAAATGTAAATTTACCAAGTGTAAAAAAAAAAAAAAAAAAAAAGTTCTCCCCCCAGGGGATTTAAAAAAAAAAAAAAGTGTTAAAAAATAAAAAAAGAAAAAAAAAAATAAAATTTAATAAAAAAAATTGTGCCCAATTACGACACAAAAAACCCACAAAATGTACCCCACAACCCTAAACTGTAAATAATCTAAAAGTTTTAAGTTTGAAATGTGGGGTGTAAAAAAATTAAAAAAATTTTTGCAATTATTTTTAAGTGAACTTAAACTATTCCTCAAAAAGTAATCCGTCTCGAAAAAAACAGGCCTCATCCCAAATGGTCATTTAAAAAAAAAAAAAGTTGAAAGAAAAGGGGGCAAAAACTAAAAAAAAATGTTCTGGGCATTTAAAACTTTTCAGCCGGGGGTTAAGGGTTAAAATAGGGTCCCCTGGTTTTTGGGAAAAAAATGAAAAATTCTTAGAAATCCCAAAGACCTCGGGAAAAACCAATGACACACCATCAGCGATCATATGAACCCAATGAGGGTTTTACAGTGAAAGCAATGTAAAATCACATTGCGATTATTAGATGCGTGTTTTTGGTCATTTTTTTTTGCTTTTTTTTTTATGCTTTTTTTTGCGGGAAGGCATGGCTTATGCTGTACATTGCTGTCAAAAAAAGCGGTAATTACCCCCGAAAATTTTTCGCGATTTTTTTACATTTTTGTACAGAATTACAGCTTTAAATTTCCTGCTTCCCTTCAAAAAAACGATAGAAAAACGCAAACCCAAAAAAAAAATGTGAAGCCACTAAAAGGCATGGACCGGTTTGCAGTTTGACTAACTTGTTAAAAAATAAAGATAAAATTTTATAAGTAATTTCTTACACCCAAAAAAAAAATTATCCAAAAAGACCCCAAAAGCCCCATCATGTATTTATTCTCCCCTTCCCTAACTTCCATGCCAGTCCCCCAATATACTTTACTGTTAGGTACCTGGTTTTCGCGTTTTTTACATTTTAACCCCCTCCATTTGCTGCCCCTAAATGAAACAAGACCCCGATTGTGGTTGAGTCCAAATCCGAGTTGGCTAAAGGTAGAGGCGACCCCACTTTGTTTTATAAAATTTCACTTCGCTAAGTAGATAGGGGGTGTCAAATGCGCCCCCCCCACTGTTGGGGGGAATAAACTCCCCCATGCCCACTGTTATACATTATATAAATGCATGATGGGAGTTGTAGTTTCCCAACAGCTGGAGAGCCATAGTTTGACACCAGTGAAGTAGATCAAACCTAGTCCAATAAGGACTCTATTTGCCTTGTAGGGGTTCGGCCCGGTCATACTTGCGTCAGGTTCAGGTTCCGTTCAGAACCTCTGTGACGTGTACCATCAGGAATGATATAAAAAGTAGTGCAGCAAGCTGCCATATTCTTCCATATAGACGACGGACACCAGGGGGGAAACCTGACGGACCCATCGTGATCCATAGAATCCGTTGGACGCTGTGGGTGTCCGTTGTGAAACGTATCCCTAGGTGTCCATATCCCTAGGTGTCCATATTCCTAGGTGTCCATATCCCTAGGTGTCCATATCCCTAGGTGTCCATATTCCTAGGTGTCCATATTCCTAGGTGTCCATATTCCTAGGTGTCCATATCCCTAGGTGTCCATATTCCTAGGTCTCCATATTCCTAGGTGTCCATATCCCTAGGTGTCCATATCCCTAGGTGTCCATATTCCTAGGTGTCCATATTCCTAGGTGTCCATATCCCTAGGTGTCCTTTTCCCCTATGTATATTTAGTGTCCATACCCCAGGTGTCATACCCCTAGGTCCTTTTCCCCTAGGTGCCCATACCCAGTGTATATTCCTGGGTGCCAATTTAGGTGTCCAATCCCTAGGTGTAATTCCTGGGTTCCCAATTTTCCGGGGCCCTTTCCCCATTGGGTCGGATTCCAAGGAAAAATTTGACCAGATGTGAACAAAAGGGGTACCCTCAGAAAAATATTTCGGTACCCAGGGGATAAATGTCCCGGGGAAAAAAATTTGTAAACGGGGCTTTATAAACTTACAAAGAAGAAGAAAACGCAATGTGAACAAAAAATGAAGCAGGAAGGGTTAATAAACAAAATTCCCCCACTTTCACCCCAAAAATTTCTTGCTTTAAAAAAAAAACAGATTCAAACAGTGTTAAAAAAAATTTCTTGAAAAATTTTTAACAATAAGGGGGTTTACCGGGGTGGACAAATCCCGGGTTTTCGGTTTTGCCGGGGCCGTTTTGTCCGGGGTTTTGCCGGCCGTCCCCACGGCGCGGGGGTGGGGGGGGGGGCGGCTTTTTCCCCGCGATGACCCCTCCCATTGAATGATTTTTCCCCCGGAAACCGGAGGGAAGTTTGTGCATGTTCAATTTTTTGGTCGCCGGCCCGCCGGCGACAAAACCCCCGGGGGAAAAACCCCGTGAGGGGGGATGCTGCACGGGGGTTTTTTCCCAAAGCACAATTTTTCTCATTTTTTGGCGGGTTTTTTAGGGGGTTTGAAAAAACCCCAAAACGGGAAAAACCTCCCCAAAACCCCTGCATGGAAACAAGCCCAAAAAGGCTTTAGCCCACTAGGGGTTAAGCATTTTTATATAGACAAGTTTTTCCTAGTGGCTGAGGGAAAACCCGTTTTTATCATATCGGGTTTAGCATTCCTTTATAGTATAAGCTATTCCCCAGTACGAGGGACCAGGGGCCTTTTCCTTGAATATAGTATTCTTTATAGGGATTTGCATTTAATAGGGGGGGAGGGACCAGTCCTTTATCAATAGATCTAGTATTTTTATATGTATAAGATTTAAGTGGGCTGAGGGCCAGGTCCTTTATCCGTAATTTATTTTTTTTTATTATAAGCTATTTCATAGTGGGGAAGGGACCAGGTCCTTTATCCTGTGGGATCATATTTTATATATATAAGCATTTTTATAAGCGGGACCGGGGCCTTTAACCCGTGGGGTCTAGTATTTTTTATATAGTAAAGCTATTTCTTAGTACTGAGGGACCAGGGCCTTTTTTCCCGTGGGGGTCTAAATATTTTTATATTAAAAAATTTCCTAGTGCTGGGGACCAGGGCCTTTACCTGGGGGATCAGTATTTTATATGTATAAATATTTCTAGAGCTGAGGGACCAGGGGCCTTTATCCTGTAGGACTGTTTTCTTATTGGATTGGGTATTTTTCCCAGTGCCGAGGGGGGGGGGGCCCCGGGGCCTTTATATTAGGATCGTTTCTTTAAGTAAAAGCTTTCCTATGGGGAGAGGGCCAGGGGCCTTTTCCCTATAGGATCAGGTTCTTAATAGTAAAAGCTATTTCCAGGGGAAGAGGGACCCGGGCCTTTTTTCAATAGGGGCTTTTTTTCTTATATGTTAAAACTACTTCCCAGTACTGAGGGACCCCGGGTCCTTTTATTGTAGACTAGTATTTTATTATTAAGATTTCATGGCTGAGGGACCAGGGGGCCTTTATCCGTAGGGTCTAGTATCCTTATATAGTAAAGCTATTTCCTAGTGGGGTAGGGGGCCAGGGGCCTTTATCATATAGATTATATTCTTTTAAATTTGGTAAATTTTTTATTTTTCCAGAAAACTGAGGGACCAGGCCTTTATCCGTAGGTTAGTATTTTTTATATTTTTAATGCTGTTTCCTAGTGGGGGGGGACCAGGTTCCTTTATCATATATTAGTATTCTTATATAGTATAAATATTTTTTATAGCTGGGGGGGCAGGCCTTTATCCTTAGAGAAATATTCTTAATATAATGATTTTTTATGGCTGAGGGGGCCGCTCCTTTACTTATAGATCAGTGTTTTTTTTTATAAAGCTATTTTTCCTATTGGGGAGGGGACCCGGTCCTTATCATAAAGGATCTAGTATTGTAATTAAGTAAAAGCATTTCAGTGGGAAGGGGGGGCCCGGTCCTTTTCATTAGATTAGTGTTTTATATAATAAACTTTTCCCCATGATGAGGGACCAGGTCCTTTATCCGAGGACTAGATTCTTATATTATTTATTTTTCCCAGGGGGTGAGGGGGGGCCAGGGCCTTTATCCGTAGAGTCTAGTATTCTTATTAGTATATCTATTTCCAGTGGGTGGGGGACCAGGTCCTTTTCCGTAATTAGTATTCTTATAATTAATCTATTTCCTAGTGGCTGAGGGGGGCCCGGTCCCCTTTATCCTGTGATCAGTATTCTTAATAGTATGCATTCCTAGTGGTGAGAACCAGGTCCTTTACCTGTAGGCTTGATTCTTATATAGTATAAGGTATTTCTAGTGGGCAAAGGGGGCCAGGGGTCTATGTCGGCGTGGCATTCCCCGAGCATCCGAAAACGCCCCAATTCCCTTACTTTTTTCAATTCCTTCCAGTTCCTTAAAAAACAAAAAATTTGAACTTTATGTGGTGATAACTTTTGAACCACAAGAGGCATTGCAAATCTGATTGCAGCAATCGATTTCTGAGACAATTCTGGTCTTCTGTGACATGTTACATGACCACCTTTGCCTTTGGAAAAACTTGTCCTCGTTCTAATATGGTGGCTTTCAAGATGGCGGCCACATCTCTGGACATAGCCTAAAAGATAGGCCCCCCCTCACCCATTACTTGCTGGGGTGTTCAGATTGTTCATTTTCCCAAGGGTGTCCTGAGGCTTTTGGATGTTGCTCCCTCTGTCAGGTATCAGACGGATCATTCTATCTCGGAACCATAGAACAGAATGGTCCAAAACCATCGTTGTTGCCCATAGCAACCAATCAGCTCTCATTTTTGAACCTTCTCTGGATCTGGTTGCTATGGGCAAAGAAGACGGTCTAGATGGAGCCGTAAATCCCTCGCACCCTCTGATATCAGAAACTTTATATTTATAAGAAAATAAAACAAACAAGTTTTTTTTTATTCTTTATTGTCCTGAAGGTACAGAACATTTCCAAATAATAAAGAGAACCGGTGCGTTGCCTGTCATTGTTCTGAGTGTACGCAAATGGCGCACAGGTCACACCACTCCTGTCGGCCCTGGCACCGCTCTCCCTCTAGGCGCTCCTGTCGGCCCTGGCACCGCTCTCCCTCACGCCGCTCCTGACCGCCCCGGTACCGCTCTCCCTCACGCCACTCCTGACGGCCCTGGCACCGCTCTCCCTCACGGCTCTCCTGTCGGCCGAGGCTCCGCTCTCCCTCACGCCGCTCCTGTCGGCCCCGCTCTCCCTCATGCTGCTCCTGTCGGCCCCAGCACCGCTCTCCCTCACGCCGCTCCTGTCGGCCCTGGCACCGCTCTCCCTCACGCCGCTCCTGTCGGCCCTGGCACCGCTCTCCCTCCCGCCGCTCCTGTCGGCCCTGGCACCGCTCTCCCTCACACCGCTCCTGTCACCCCGGGGCACCGCTCTCCTCACGCCGCTCCTGATGGCCCTGGCACCCCCTCTCCTCACGCTGCTCCTGATGGCCCTGGCACCGCTCTCCCTCACCCCGCTCCTGTCGGCCCTGGCACCCGCTCTCCCTCACACCACTCCTGTCGTCCTTGGCACCGCTCTCCCTCCCCGCTGCTCCTGTCGGCCCTGGCACCGCTCTCCCTCACGCCGCTCCTGTCGGCCCTGGCACCGCTCTCCCTCTCGCCGCTCCTGTCGGCCCTGGCACCGCTCTCCCTCACGCCGCTCCTGTCGGCCCTGGCACCGCTCTCCCTCACGCCGCTCCTGTCTGCCCTGGCACCGCTCTCCCTCTAGCTGCTCCTGTCGTCCCTGGCACCGCTCTCCCTCACGCCGCTCCTGTCGGCCCTGGCACCGCTCTCCCTCACGCTGCTCCTGTCAGCCCTGGCACCGCTCTCCCTCACGCCGCTCCTGTCTGCCCCGATCTCCCTCACGCTGCTCCTGTCGGCCCTGGCACCGCTCTCCCTCACGCCGCTCCTGTTGTCCCTGGCACCGCTCTCCCTCACGCAGCTCCTGTAGTCCCTGGCACCGCTCTCCCTCACGCCGCTCCTGTCGGCCCCTGCACCGCTCTCCCTCCCGCGGCTCCTGTCGGCCCCAGCACCGCTCTCCCTCCCGCTGCTCCTGTAGGCCCCGGCCCCGCTCTCCCTCATGCTGCTCCTGTCGGCCCTGGCACCGCTCTCCCTCACGCCGCTCCTGTCGGCCCTGGCACCGCACACCCTCACGCCGCTCCCGACGGCCCTGGCACCGCTCTCCCTCACGCCGCTCCCGACGGCCCTGGCACCGCTCTCCCTCACGCCGCTCCCGACGGCCCTGGCACCGCTCTCCCTCACGCCGCTCCTGTCGGCCCTGGCACCGCTCTCCCTCACGCCGCTCCTGTAGGCCCTGGCACCGCTCTCCCTCACGCCGCCCCAAGTCGGCCCTGGAAACCGCTCTCCTCCCCCGGGCCCCTCCTGTCCCTTCGGCCCCTGGCACCGCTCTCCCTCACGCTGCTCCTGTCGGCCCTGGCACCGCTCTCCCTCTAGGTGCTCCTGTCGGCCCTGGCACCGCTCTCCCTCTAGGTGCTCCTGGCGGCCAGGGCACCGCTCTCCCTCTAGGTGCTCCTGTCGGCCCGGCACGCTCTCCCTCACGCCGCTCTGTCGCCCTGGCACCGCTCCCCCTCACGCCGCTCCTGTCGGCCCTGGCCCCGCTCCTTCCCTCTAGCTGTTCCTGTCGGCCCTGGCACCTCTCCCCCCACCCCGCTCCTGTCGGCCCCGGCACCGCTCTCCCTCACGCCATTCCTGATAGCCCTGGCACCGCTCTCCCTCACGCCGCTCCTGTCGGCCCTGGCACCGCTCTCCCTCACGCCGCTCCTGTCGGCCCCAGCACCGCTCTCCCTCACGCCGCTCCTGTCGGCCCCGGCACCGCTCTTCCCTCACCCCGCTCCTGCCCGGCCCTGGCCCGCTCTCCCTCTAGCGTTTCCTGTCGGCCCTGGCACCGCCCCTCCTCACCCCGACCCTGTCGGCCCTGGCACCGCTCTCCCTAAACGTGGGCTCCTGTCGGCCCTGGCACCGCGCTCCCTCACGCTGCTCCTGTCGGCCCTGGCACCGCTATCCCTCTAGGTGCTCCTGTCGGCCCTGGCACCGCTCTCCCTAACGCCGCTCCTGTCGGCCCTGGCACCGCGCTACCTCACTACGCTCCTAACGGCCAGGGCACCGCTCTCCCTCACGCCGCTCCTGTCGGCCCTGGCACCGCTCTCCCTCACGCCGCTCCTGACGGCCACGGCACCGCTCTCCCTCACGCCGCTCCTGTCAGCCCTGGCACCGCTCTCCCTCACGCCCTCCTAAACGGCCCTGGCACCGCCTCCCTCACGCCGCTCCTGTCGGCCCTGGCACCGCTCTCCCTCACGGCGCTCCTGTCTGCCCTGGCACCGCTCTCCCGCACGCCGCTCCTGACGGCCCCGGCACCGCTCTCCCTCACGCCGCTCCTGTCAGCCCTGGTACCGCTCTCCCTCACGCCACTCCTGACGGCCCTGGCACCGCTCTCCCTCACGCCGTTTCTGATAGCCCTGGCACCCCCTCTCCCCACGCCGCCCCTGTCGGCCTGGCACCTCCCCCCTCACGCCGCCCCCGACGGCCCGGGCACCGCTCTCCTCACCCCGCCCCTGTCGGCCCTTTGCACCACTCTCCCTCACGCCGCTCCTGTCGGCCCTGCACCGTCCTCCCTCACGCCGCTCCTGTCGGCCCCTGGCACCGCTCTCCCTCACGCCCGCTCCTGTGGGCCCCCTTGGCACCCGCTCTCCCTCACGCCGCTCCTGTCGGCCCTGGCACCGCTCTCCCTCACGCCGCTCCTGACGGCCACGGCACCGCTCTCCCCCGTGCCAATCTTGTCAATCCTGCCAGCCCCTCTTCTCTCAGGCTGCCTGCACTGTATAATCACACCATGTGTGGCATCTGGGCTCGTGTAGTTGTAAAAACTACAAATCCCAGCATGCCAGAGCAGCAGATGTGAAACGCTTGTACTAATCAGCACCCATAGAATTAGAACATCTGCTGCTATGGAACATGGAACTACAAGTGCCAGCATGCCACACATGTACTAAATATACTTACATACAAATTCAACTTAATAAAGAAACTTGCAACCCCTATCCTGTCCGTAACCATTGTCATTTTTCTTGCACTGGGCTGTACTGGTAATCCCATGGAAGGAATGGAGAGCCGTGAGAAAGCATGACCGGCTCCTCAGAGTGGGAAGGCGAGTTTTTTTTTTTTTTTTTATTGGTACAATTTTGGGATAGTTGCGACTGCGGGTCACTTTTTAGGGGACGTGAAATGACCAAAATCCCGTAATTTTGAAAAAAAATTTCTTCTCCAATGGAAACCTCATTGTGACCGTTGCAGCCAATCACAGGCCACAATGTCACATGCACCTAGCCGCTGTGGCCTGTGATTGGCTGCACCTGTCACATGAATGATTAAGTCAGCTACATCGCGGATGGACGGCACGGAAGCGCGTTTAATTTTTTCCATCTATTTTTTATCATGCTCCAATGTACGAACAAGCTTTTTGAACTCCTGGAACACCCCTTTAAGACTTGACCACTAGGGGGGGCATGATCATCAGTACACCCTTCCGCATTGTAGGGTGTACCAAGATGGCGGTTCTATTACTTCTCGCCCTAGCGGAATACATAGCAGCTGTGGAAGCCTTTATAAGCTTTGCAGCCACCAGGTTAGCGGATCGGCACCCCGGGCTCTCGCGACGACGGGATCCGTTCAATCTTCATGAAAACAAACGTGATGAAGGCGAAGAAAACCTATGAAAAAAACAAAAGAAAAATAGTGAGAAGATAAGTCTGAGCTCAGTCTCTGGGGCACGAGCTGCTGACTGAAGCCTTCACTGCAATTTTTTGGGAAGTTCAGAGAACAAAATAAAAATGTTTTGGAATTTTTTTATTGCAGTGTTCACCCCCTCCCCCTCCCACCTCCTGACCTCTCTGTATATGGAGGAGCCAGGGGCATTAAGAGCATAGTTGGCAACTTTTGAAAATGAAAAAGCAGGAGATCTTAGACGGCGGCGCGCTTACGCGGCAAAAATTTGCATGGACACACCCATCTTTCCGGTATGCCACGCCCCCTTAAAAAGCCACACCCACTCCACCTAACTGCATAACGACTTTGGAAGAAAGCCAGGTAATGCCCTTATAGCCAGGTAGTAACCCCCCATAAGCAGGTAGTGCCCATTAAAAGGCAGTTTAAAGCCCCCCTTTTAGCCAAGTAGATGCCCCTCTGTAGCCAGGTAGGTGCCCCCCTTTGTTAGCCAGGTAGTTGCCCCCATTGTTGCCAGGTAGGTTGCCCCCATTGTTGCCAGTAAGATGCCCCTCTGTTGCCAGGTAGATGTCCCCTCTGTTGCCAGTAGTTGCCCCCATTGGTTGCCAGGTAGTGCCCCCATTGTTGCCAGGTAGTGCCCCTCTGTTTTCCAGTAGATGTCCCCTCTGTTTTCCAGGTAGTGCCCCCTCTGTTGCCATGTAGTGCCCCATTGTTGCCAGGTAGTGCCCCTCTGTTGCCAGGTAGTGCCCCCCTTGTTGCCAGGCAGAGCCCCCCCCTATGCTAATAAAAATAAAATAATAAAATCCACTTAAACCCCACCAGGCTCCTGCACCCCGGCCCCTCCGGACGATCTCCTCAGCGGCGCAGGGGGAAGTGAGAGCAGCCGCGCGTCACTCCCCTTTCAGCCGCGCGTTCACTTCCCCCCGCGCCGCTGACCTGTTTTGTGCGGCGCACACACCCGGCGCCGTACATACAGGGGGAGGAGGGAGCGATCCCCCCCTTTCCTCCCTCCCTGCACAGGGGAGACTCCGGGCGGGTGAAGGGGGCGCAGCGGCCGCTTCCACCCCCCTGTAGGAGCGGCCCGGCGGTGGGCCAGAGAGCCACCCGCGTAC
>JAODAL010071597.1:0-15464 GCA_025379985.1 Phyllomedusa bahiana
ATCTCCTGAGGGGCATAAACCAATGAATATTTTAAATAATGGAACACCATTCTCTTTTTAAGATTTAACCCCTTAGGACCGCAGTATCCAGGAAAAATATCCAATATCCTCTTTGTCTGAGCATGTTTCCCCAAGTCCCCCCCGCCTTTTGGAAACCCAACACCCGCTTTTCCCCCATGATCTTTAAGCTATAAAATTTCCCCCTGCTGTACATCCCGAAAGTGATTCGCAATTGGATTATTATTTTAAGGGGTTTTTTGAAATATCGTTGAATGTTCCAAAAAGCGAGTTTTAATCTACGGGTGGTACTTCAACATATTGGGAGAACACACGTACAGGTAGCAGGTTAAAAATGGTGTGAATTGAAATTTAAAACAAAATTCGAATGGGTATGTTTTCGTTTGTTGACTTTTGTGAAACTCCTCCCCCCTTTAACAAATCCCCAAACCCTGCAGGGGTGAAAACCACATAAAATAGAACCCTTTTTATGTCTTAGCCAAGTCGGATTATTTTTTTTTAAATTAAATAACTTTGGGGAGCTAATAAGCTACCCAAATACGGGATCCCCCCGGGGAAACAACCTGGTACCCCAAAGCCAAGTTTCTTCAAGAACAATCCTCGAAAAAAAGTAATTTTTTCAAAAAAAATTTTTAAAATTGTTCGGAATGGGTGTTTAACCAACCTAAAAAGTTCTTCCTTTTTTTAGAAGCCCCCTTTTTATACAATTTCTTCCTTTTTACAAACCCATAAGTTTTATCCCTAGATCTTTTATCTTTAGGGGAGTAGCATTTTGTGAACCCAAGAAGGAAAACCCCCTTTTATCTTCTACCAGGAAATTTTTTTTTGCTTTCCTAACAAATTCTCCTCTGCTACAATTCCTCTAGCTCTTTTAAAATTTCCCCCACATGTATAGCCCCTTGGGGGAAATTTTCCCGGGTGAAAACCCGGTGGTGCAAAATGGTGTTACCTGCCGTTGCCTCGAATGTTCGTGTAGCAATCCTTTCCCCCATTTCCCCAGTGGTGTAAATCCCAAAAAAAAAATACTATCACCTTACCGGGTGTGAAAAATTTAAAATTTAAAAGGATTATTATTAGTGAAAAAAAAAATTAGATATGGAAGATACATGCCCCCCCAAAAGAAAAGGCGTCGTTTTTCGCCAAAAACCAAAACAAGAACGACGGAACGTTTACGGGGTTAATGTAGGCGAGCCCCCCACAAAACCCCGACTAAGTTAGCCCGGAAAAGGGGAGAACTTTGCCCCCATCCACCCCCTTTTTTCAATAAAAACAAATCAAAAAAAAAAAAATTTGGGTCATCAAAAAAATTTCCCTCACCATCAAAATAAATTCCGAAATTCCTGTGAATATCCACTGAAAATAATCAGAAGAATTCCCAAAGGATGTAAGCTATACGATAGGGGTCGAATATAAAGCGCCCAACGTCACAACTCAAAACCCCCGACATGTTCGATCCCCCAAAGGGTTTTGTAACCGGGAAGAAATCTCGTGTTCCTGAAGATGACGGGGAACACAAAACCAGGGCGTAAATAACTATCAAGCCCCCTGGCAAAATCTTTTTAAGAGCGAACCAAAAGGGCCCGGACCAAGGGGTGCATTGGAGGGTTTTCAAATCTTTGTGGACCTTGGGTAAACCATATTAAATTTGGGCATAATTGGTGCCCCCTTAAAAATGGGGCCCTTTGTTTCTCTGTTACATCCCCAAATTGATTTAACCCGCTAAAGAATTATTTCATCTTAAAAGCGGTGTCGGATCCGGGGAGTTTGGAAAATTTGTAAAACTGAAAGCATTTAAAAACACCCCCAAAAACACAATATTTGGTTTGTCCATTACCACCCCCAAAGGCCCCCTTTTTCACCATCCTTTTTTGTATTTCTGTATTATCCAAAAGTTGCTTCAAAGCCTTCTGTTTTACCTAGAAGGTTGGGGAAAAACTATGACCGGGGGGCACATGGGGGGCCAACACCTGAGGCCTTTTCGATTAATCTTGGGAAACCGGGGCCATGCTGTTTTTCCTTGAATTAACGGGTAAAACTCTTTATTAAGACAACCAGGGGGGAGGAGAAGTAACAAAACCCCATTGGTTTCCCTAGAAGATCCCTAATTCCTGTATTTCATGACAGACACTTGCTTTGGGAAAGGGCAGGGGGTTCCCCCATCTACCCATTACTGAAGTTTCTCAACTATCTGTGCATTGTCACTAGCTTCCTCAACATCACAAGAACAAAAATGTCGCTTCAATGTAAGCCCCCTTACAAACCTATTGATGGCCTTAAGGGTAGAAAACATCGAAATCAACCTGTAAACAAAAATTAAGGCCCAAAGAGAGAACTTTAATTTGAGTTAAGTCCAATTGAGACGATGAAAGATTGAGGACGTCCAGATCTTCCTGTTTGTGAGAATCCTGTAACGGAACTATTGGGCTTGGCGGGTTTTCATTTTTATTTTTTCTGTGTTTCCTTCCTCCCCGTTTCCTCGTCCTGCGTTTTTTGGTCCCCGTTTGCTTTTGTTTTTTGGTTGCCGGTAATAGGATTGAGCTGTAGCGTTCATACCCAAATCGTCCGATGAATCAGCATTCGTATCTGTATTGGAGCCTGAATCGATCGAACCAAAACTGACTCTTCGCTGGTTCCAATGAGAGGAGGAATATCTGGGCCTTCGTTTTAAGATAGACCTTGGAGTAGAAAATTCGTTATTACGTCTTCCCCACTCGTATACAACATCCTGTTCGTAGTCTCTAAGATCCCTTTGAAACTTAAGTCTCTTAGTCTCCATAAGTGAACCCTCTATTTTATCCACATTAGCATCTATTTGATGTCATATTATCAAATGAGGTAGAATCCATAAGGGACTTGAGGTCCTCCTTGATTTTCACAATATCCGTGGAGATTTGTGCTAATTTCAACTCCTCATATTTAACAATCAAAGACATTAATTTGAGTGAACATGCACTTAATATTTCGTTCCATTCCACGGTAAACTCTGTTGAGAAGATGGTAGTGGGAACTTTTTTTATACGGAGGCCACGGGGTATCATGCTCCTTTGGATATAATTAGAAAGGTGGTTTGATCCCACCAAGTGCGTGTTTCCTGAATTCTCAATTTCTCAAACTCCTTGCATTTGGAAGAGAAATCAGTGGATTTGGGTGCAGTGCTGTTTAAATCCTGAAATACAGCTGCAGCTTTCTGCTGTCTGCTTGAAATATCCATTATTGTATTGCACTGAGCATGTGCTAGTTGGAGTTACAAAATAAGTTAGCACAAATATGCTACTGACAAAAGTACATGCATAGAGGTGAGCACGGTCCTAACTCTGTAGGAAACTGTAGTCAAAACAAGCAAATGGACCAGCTTACCCCTTATCTTAGTGGCCTCCGCAGGTATCCCGGTCAGAGTAACCCGTATACAGTCCAATAAGAAATGAAAAGAATGATACAGCGGTGCCAAAAGCGGTGAATAAAACCGAAATCCTTTATTGTTTTTCTCTTCCCTTTTTTTCTTGCATTTGTTTGTCTAATCTGCATGTATTTTTATATTGGTGGCCTCACGTGTTTTTTTCCCTGGCTCGTTCCCCCTTCATTCGGTTGGATGGGAGGACCGGGCCGTGACATTCACGGTCGGGTCCGTCCTTTCCATCATGGCTTTCATTTTTGTCTGCCGTTGTCTAGGTAAACTTCCGTGTCACTTCCTGGAGACGCCTTGCTTGGCCTCTTTGACGGGCAGTTGTTGCCTAGACAATTGTATGCGTCACTTCCTGGAGACGCCGTGTGGTCTGCGGGCCGTCATGAAGTGTTCTCCGTTGTCGTGATGACGTGCGTTTTGCCGGCTGTGTCCGGCTAGCACGTCCACAGTTGATGGCGCTCCGGAAGTTAGCGCAATGAAGGTTGGGAGGAGCGAGCCGCTGTCAATAGGTGAGCGCACCTTCTCATTGTTATTTTAGTATATATCTTAGGAGTTTGGTAGCAGCAGCATGCCATGATTAAGGGTGCAGTTTGTATCTGAAACGCATCGGCGATACCATCTGGGTGCATGCTGTGCTTAGTTGGAGTGTTGGATTTTTAATGATTCTACAATAAAGGATTTCGGTTTTATTCACCGCTTTTGGCACCGCTGTATCATCCTTTTCATTTCTTATTTGACTAGGTACGTTACAGGATTGAGTTGCTGGTGCACGACATATGGGCATTCCCAGGTTGCCTGAAGTTTGTCCTCTGGTACAGGTACCAGTACCCACACTTTCTGACCCACCTGGTTGGTCCTGTCACAAGCGTTCAGGTCGTACCACTGTTCTAGTCAGCCTGGGCCCGCAACATATTTTCATGTATTAGCTGAGTCAAGGACTGCATTTTGTCAAGGAAGCGCACAACATACTCGATGACCGACACCTCAGGGGTGGCTAAGTCTCCCTCCCAGGCCCCCTTCACCAGTCAGAGGCCGCCATAGATGTTGCCCATACAGGTGCTCGAAGGGGGAGAACCCCGTTAACGCCTGCGGTACCTCCAAGTAAGCGAATAGCAGATGTGGGAGGTGTCGACCAACCTCTTAAGCATCTGCTTCAGGGTGCCATTAGTCTGTGGGTGGTACCACCAGATGTTGTACAGAGGGACTCCGTTAACTGCGACATAAACTGGGTACACGGTCAGTGAGCATTTCCTGGGGAAAGCCCACTTGACAGAAAATCTCCAGTAAGGCGGTGGCCACCTTGTCGGCCCATATGGGTGACATGGCTACCACTTCTGTGTACTGAGTGACATAGTGGCCTACCATCAGTACAAAGCATTTCCCGGCAATGGACAGTGGTTCAATTAAATCCACAGCCACCCTCCTGAAAGGCTTGTCAATAATGGGCAGAGTTACCAGTGGGACTTTGGACCGTGGCCCCACCTTCCCCATCCTCTGACAGGTGTCTCATGAATGGCAGTAGGCAGCCACATTGGTCCCCATCTTTGGCCAGTAGAGATGCTGGGCCAGCCTGTTCTTTGTCTTGATGATCTCTAGGTGTCCAGCCATTGGAATCTTATGCGCCACCTGTAACAACTCTGCCCTGAACGGATAGGGCACCACCAACTGTTGGTCCCTGGGCCATGCCTCTGGTGAACCCGGTGGGACCGTTGTGTGATACAGCCACCCTTGGTCCCAGAATACACGTGAGTCCAAGGGAGGCTGTGCCCCCCGCTCCTTAAGAGATTTCAGGCTGTCGTCAGCCTTTAATGCTGCCTGAAACTACAGACAAGACGTGGCCAGAATGGACGAGACTGACACATATTCTGTCAGTTCCCTAGGACCTGTCTTCTGGCCCTAACCTACCCTGGCACTTACCTGGTCCGATGGGAGGATGCCATCGGGCCCCTGAGGGACCTCCGGGTACTTCCACTGCGTGTGACAGGGGCCATGACCACTGCAGCCGCCGGTGGGGCTTTCTCCCCCTCGGCATCTGTACAAGTTGCCAGTTCAATTGGCCTAACCTGGCCCTCTAACCTCCTGTTTTAGGGGAGACCCTGTCCTGTGGCTTTACCTTGGAGCTCTGCCTCATCTACATTTTCCCCCACCACAGTTGTCTGCCTCCTCTGCTAACACACTAGAGGACAACAAATAGCAGGTTTGCTGGACAGCCTACTGCCTCATTGCAGCCTGCTGACCTTACCTCTTCTCCACAGGATGGAGAGGGTCACATCACATCACCCACCCCCACACTCCCATAAGTATTCAGGTTAATAACACTGTCCACATTATTAACACATACATCTAGAGGGAGCAGACATGGAGGGACCATTGGCCTCAAAACGTGCCACTAGTCGCCCAAAGTATGTCCCTATTAGTACACTGGCCGGAATGTTCGGCGGTGCCCCCAGCTCCCACACTCCCTGCCTGGCACCCCAGTCCAAATAAACCTTGGCTACTGCCAGCACCGAAACAATTCCTCCAATTCCAGAGACAGCACAAGTCTTTAGGGACACCAGCTCAGGCCGCACAACAGTCATCTCAGCAGCGGTGTCCAGGAGTGGTAGTTATCAAGGAGCCTTCTTCTACCCCCACCCAAAACATTGGGGGCCTAGGAAAAGTGGACTGGGACAGGCCCTTCTGGCACTGGGGACACGCAGCCTTGAAGTGTCCCAACTGTCTACAAAGGTGACAGAGTCAGGGTTCCCCCACGGATGTGGAAGCATGGGCTGCGAACCCCCTGGGCTCAGGGGTATGGACAATTGGCACCACGTGTGACTTACTCCCTCTCCAGCTGGCATGCTTCCTGGTCTCAAGTGCAAAAATTGTTGGCATACTCATCTGCAAGGTTTGTTGCGGCGGAAGCCCCCTGCAGTTTCCTGGCATGAATGTGCTGCTGGAGGTCCTCTGGGCAGTTCCACAAAAACTGCTCTGTCACGATGAACTCCTTCAACTGCTGGATGGTGCTGAGCTTCAACTCCGAGTTCAACTGGTCGACTGTTCTCAGGACGGCCCGCATGTGGCCGGCCGAGCTGTCAGTAGGACCCCGATGTAAACTCCAAAGCTTCTTCCAGTACATCTCAGGGGTTAGGTTGAACTACCGGACCAGAGTCTGATTGACTTCCTCATAGGTCAGGGTGATATCACTGAGCAGATCCCCAAAGATTTCCAGGGCTTTACCTCAGAGACGAGGAGTTAGGTACCAGACCCACTGGCCCTCAGGTAGATGGTGCTGGCGGCAAATTTTCTCAAATGCCAGCAAGAAGGTGTCCAGGTCCCTGCCTTTATCTAGCATGGGGAAGTCCTCTGCCAGCAGTTGTAGGACTCGGGTTTCAGGAGACTCTTGAATGGCCAGGGTGGGCAGTGCGGTTTGTACCTGGAGCATCTGCTATTGGTGATCATGCTTGCGCTGGCGTTCCTCTGCCCGGTCACGATGTTTTGCAACTGCTGCCTCTGCTTTCTCTCAACATTCTGAAGCTTCCACCTCTGCCCGCTCACGACATTCAGCAGCTGCCACCTCTGCTTGCTCACGATATTCTGCAACTGCTAGGAGAGCATTATATGTGTCAAAGTCTCCAGCCTCGAGCTGAGCCAGAGCATCTTGCAGGAGGGTAGCCGAGGATGAGCAGCACACTGCGGAATTGGCCATTGGTGATTGACTTCTTCAGCAGCCCATGCTGTACTCCTCTTTGCCTAGAAGCTCGACAGCATGGTCCACAGCCTCTTCTCGGCTTAGCTCCTCCTCGCCTTGGCTAACTTCACCATCTGTTTCCTCATAGCCTACAGCTTTGGTCGGTTGGTTATTTTTGACCCTGCCGTGACTATGCATCCTTGAAACCCTTGGTTACTGACACAAAACTACAACCTGAATGTACCAAACACCTCATATTTGCACTCTGACTGTCTAGTGCTGAGCTGATCTTAAGACCCCAGCAGCAAAAGCCACTGCTGGTAGTCTTTAATGTCTGGGAGTATGTCCCACTATCACATACACTATTGTCTCAATCCCACCATGCTGCCAACAATCTGTCAGGAAAAGCCCACACCCACTCGAGGGTTGATGTCTTGAATTGGGTTGTATCGTGACGTTGCGCTCCCCCTAAGAGCACATAAGGTCAGCCAGATACGGTTTCACAGTTAACCCTTATCCACATGGGCACAGGAAGACCCAGACAGAGAGAGATCTGTTTGCCCGCACCGGTGAAAAAGAAATCTGACACAACTTTCTTGTTGGCTATAAGCCTTATCCGTTACAAACTTATAGCAGACCCTGAAGCTGCCTTGGGTAGTGATATTTTAGAGACAAGAGAAAAATGGACATGTGAGATCACAGATCAAGACAACAGCCCCGCTTGGGATTAAAGTTTAAAGATTTAATTGCCTTGTGAGGGAAATAGACAAACAATACATACATAGGGGTATAACTACACATATATTGGTCAGAGGTGCAAATACGGACACGGTTACAAAGAGGCAGCAAGATGTGTCTATTTACCTTAGATTGGTCTTGTGCTGGGCACACATGGGGGGTGAATGTAGTCTTGCTCTTGTGTGTGGATGCCCCTGAAATGCAGATGCAGTTACCCCCCTCCAATAGAGACAACTGGGCCCACTTGGGCTGGGAAATTCTACATCACACCCCTTTCACACACTCTCACGCCCCTGGGATGGTCTACCCTCTCCTCGATCCCGGGTCATGCAGTTTTTGGTTTCGGACACAAAATGGGTCATATTGCGGCAGGGCATTGTGACAGAAAAGAGCCAGTGATAGCATCAAAACTGGATGGGCCTCAGCAACAACTTGGTACCAAATACTGACTTTCTCCTACGTTCCTTGTCCAAGCCTTGTTTTTCAAACGTGGGAGTGAAAGTTCTGCGTGTGGGAAGTTTCATATTTTTAAATATGAAAATTGGGGTGCTAAGGAAATCAACAGACAATACTTTGATGCTTCAACTCCCTGCTAAGCTTGTTTCATATGTGGCTTGGGAGCAGTCAGGCATTGCATCTAAATTGGGGACATGTGCCTTTTGCCTAATTGATGTCTTCCTCCATGAAATGTGTTACACAATGGGGAGCTTGGGTGACTTTTGCAACCCTGCAAACTGAGTGAAGTTGGGGGGGGGGGGGTTGACTTTTGTCATCTTTTGTCATTTTCCTCATACAGAAGTTCAGACTGTAGCGGTGAGATCATTCCTCCAGGGTTAGGTGGGCAGGGTAAAGGATTATTCTTGAGGGGACGTCGGTGCCTGGTGAAGAAGACTTGGGGAGACAGGTACAGGACACAGAGGTGTGGGCAAGGTCAGAAGGACACTGGCTGCTGGCAGAATTCTCTCTCTGCAAAATGTATGTTGATCTTGGTAGCCATAGCAATGAGATAATCCAGGTTGCGTGGTAGGCCCTGACTGGCCAGCTCATCCTTGATACGATCAGTAAGGCCGCACCAGAAAGTTGCAATAAGGGCCTCATTGTTCTAAGCAAAATAAGAGGCAAATATGTGGAACTGGATAGCATATTGGCCCACATCGTAGAATCACCTTGGCTTCACCTGTGAGCAGGCTGGTGATGAACTTCACTTTGGCTTGATCAGATGGAAACTGGTGTGTCAGGACTTAAAAGTGTATGGTACACTGGTTGATAAACCCAAAACAAGAATGAGGATCCCCATGGTAAAAGGATGGAAGAGGTAGATGCAGGCTGGGACTTGAAATGGCAGTGGGAGGCAGAGCTACCACACTTAGTGGAGCAGGTGTAGGTGTCAGTGGATACACAATATCATCCAGAAGAGCGGTAATAGTTTGTAGTTTCCGGAAAAGTTGCTCCAGATCGACGCTATGACAGGAGACTACTGTCTGCTGGATGTCTGGCAAGTCAAAATTTTCTGTACATTTCCCTTCCAGGGAACATTACATGTTATCTCTTGTGTGAATTTTCTTGTGTTTTACCAGATTTGCTTTCACTGCAAAAGATTTCCCACATTCTGAACAGGAAAAAGGCTTCTCTCCTGTGTGACTTCTCTTGTGTGTAACCAGACTTGATATCCCTGTAAAAGACTTCCCACATTCTGAACACGAAAAAGGCTTCTCTCCTGTGTGACTTCTCTTGTGTGGGACTAGATACGATATGTGTGTAAAGGACTTCCCACATTCTTTACATGAAAAAGGCTTCTCTCCTGTGTGAATTCTCTTATGTTGAACTAGATTTGATTTTTGTGTAAACCATTTCCCACATTCAGAACATGAATATCGCTTCTCTCCTGTGTGAATTCTCTCATGTATAACAACACTTGCTTTCTCTTTAAAAGATTTACCACATTCTGAACATGAAAAAGGCTTCTCTCCTGTATGTATTCGCTTGTGTGCTGCTAGATATACTTTTTGTGTAAAAGATTTCTCACATTCTGAACAGGAAAAGGCTTCTCTTCTTTGTGAATTCTCTCATGTGTAACAAGACTTGATTTTTGTCTAAAAGATTTCCCACATTCAGAACATAAAAAAGGCTTCTCTCCTGTATATATTAGCTTGTGTGTTGCTAGATATACTTTGTGTGTAAAAGATTTCCCACATTCTGAACATCAAAAAGGCTTCTCTCCTTTGTGAATTCTCTCATGTTTAACGAGACTTGATTTATGTGTAAAATATTTCCCACATTTTTGAAAATAAAAAAATTCTCTCCCGTGTGACTTGTCCAGTTTAACTAGATGTGATTTCTCGTAAAAAGAATTCCCACATTCTGAACATGAAAAAAAACTTCTCTCCTTTTGTGATTTTCTTTTGTTTAATAAATTGATTTTTTGTAAAAGATTTTCCCCCAAATTTTGAAAATGATAAAGTTTTCTCCTTTGTGAATTCTTCATGTGAACTGATTGTTTTTGTTTTAAAAGATTTCCCACTTCTGAACAGAAAAAGGGTTCTCTCCGGTGAATTGTTATGTTTAACTAGTATGATTTCCTGTAAAAAATTTCCCCCCAAATTTTTCACAGGAAAAAAACTTTTCTCCTGTGTGAGATTTTTAGTTTTTTAGATTTGATTTTTTCATAAAGATTTCCCCATTCTAAAACCGTAAACGGTTTTTTCTGGGGGAATTTTTCTTGGTGTTTTTAAAAATAGATTGATTTCTGTGTAAAATATTTCCCACATTCTGAACAAGTAAAAGGCTTCTCTCCTTTGTGAATTCTCTGGTGTATAACTAAAAGTGATTTATGTGTAAACGATCTCCCACATTCTGAATGAAAAAAGGGTTTTTTCCCTTTTTGTGAACTGTTCTGTGAGGAAGAAAACTTTTAGCGTCTTGTAAAAATTCCCACATTGAGCAATGGGAAACCTTTTCCCCCTTTTTGTCTGCACTTTAGAACCTTGTGGTGGCTCAGGAGAAGGTTCCTCATGTTTGGGGGGATTATTTGACAGGTCTGCACTCGTGTTAACCATTAGTGGTGGCTCAGAAGAAGGCTGATTGGGAGGATTATTCAACAGATCTTTACTCTGAAATCCTGGATGCTGATTCAGGGTATTGTGGCTTCCTCCTGAAGATTGCTGTGTGGTATCTTCTTCTTTATAATTTAGTGATGACCTGCAGTTGTGTTCAGAGATCTTATGGAATTGTTCTGTCAAAATGAAAAAATATTTTTAAGATTATTTTTTTAAACCACAAAAGAGAAACATTTTAAAACATTGCTTTTAAGCTGGGAAAACTCATGCTGTTTTTTATTAAAGGGGTTTTCTCAGCACGCATGTTTCCCTGATTCACAGGCAGTTTTGCACTAACTGTCTTTTAAGGCTGTGGGTGATCCTACAGGAGCGATAAGCATATATTAACTTCAAACCCTTGCTCTGACAGAGCAGGAGATTGTTATCTCTAACAAGGTTACAGACAAAGAGTTGCATTTCAGTCCTCACAGCACATGTACCATTTTTCCCTTTTGTTTACTGCAGTTAATCTTACTATATCTAATTAATTCACTATGAAAGTCAGTCCCTTCAGTGTAGGGTGAGGGTGACCTTACTTCCAGTTCTTTGATCTGTCAGAAGTCTTTCTGGTATACAGTACAGGTTACCATAGAAATGTGTGTGCACTCAGACAGCTGATAAAAGGTTTCTTCTCTCATGACTAAAGTAAAATCTATTGCCCAATGAATTTAGAAAATATCTTCCTTTAACAGTCCCTTTATGCTGAAAGCTAATCTTTGTAGTAAGAAAACTCCTTTAAGTTATTTTGGACAAAGCCAGAGATGGATCCAGCAGGATCAGTTATTATGACCACTTCCTACGTCGCATAGCTTATGCAGGAAGCCCCACTGTTGCACTGAGTGCTAGGTATGTAAGGTGTTACAGGCTGTCTGCACAAATATCCCAAGTTGTTGTTATGAATATAATAGGTGATTTATGACACAAAAGCAAACAATTTTTGCATATGGGCCCTGGAGCAGATGGATATCACAACACCTCTGCTAACCTGCGTATTGGGTCCCAGAGCAGACAAAATTCACAGCACCAATGTTAACACTTTGACCTCTTGGAGCTTGGGTAAAGAACAGGAGTGAAAAACTGGTAAGTAAACAAACTTTATTACTTTAATCTAATTAACCTTTCTTTTTTAAATCTTCATTGCTGTTGCACCAGGATAATGGGTGGCATCACTGGCAATTTTCACCAGTGCACAATCTGCCATATGTATGCATTACTGGAGCAGGAGGTCCAGGGTGAATACCACTGTGGCAGATGTGAGCATCTTGCTACTTTGGTAGCTCGCATTTTAGACCTAGAGGAGCAAAATACAACACTGAGGGTGATGGACAATGAAGAGAGGAGTTTGCTTCTCACTGAGCAAACAGTTTGTGGGCTAAATGTTGAGGGTGGAGTAATGGATCAGCAGGAGGAGCCATGTAGCTGGGTTAATGTAGTTAGGGGGAGTTCTAGGGGGTACTAGAAAAAGGAAGGCCACATCTCCTCCTGAGATTCCTAACAAAATTGTCAAGTAGGGTGATAATGCTGGGGAATCAGTATTAGAAATGGCAGCCCTAGTGGACACTGCTCTTCCTTGCAGCCGGAAGAGCAGCCCAACTACTAGTCGGGAGGATGGGAATGCAGGTAGGAAAAGACAGTTAGTAGTTCTAGTGGATTCTATAATCAGGAAGACGGATAGAATAATTTGTCACCAGGACCGCTTCAACCGAATGGTTTGCTGTCTCCCTGGTGCCAGGGTTCGGCATGTGGTGGACCGGGTGGATAAATTACTGGGAGGGGCTGGCGATGACCCAGCTGTCGTGGTCCATGTTGGAACCAATGACAGAATACATGGTAGGTGGAGGATCCTAAACAATAATTTTAAAGAACTAGGCTCAAAGCTGAAGGAAAGGACCTCCAAGGTTGTGTTCTCCAGAATACTGCCAGTGTCATGCACTACGCAGGAAAGACAGCAGGAGCTCAGGGGGTTAAATGCATGGCTGAAGTCTTGGTGTAGGACAGAAGTGTTTGGGTTCATAGAGCACTGGGCTGATTTTTCATTGGGTTACTGTCTGTTTTCTACAGATAAATTGCACCTGAATGGAAGGAGGTCTGCTGTGCTGGGGGAGAGAATTCTAGAAGGGGTGCGGGAGTATTTAAACTAGGGATGAAGAGGGAGGACAATACTGAAAATGAAGGGCTAGATAGGTTAGAGAGTGGGCAGACTATATCGGCGGGTTGAGAAGTGGAATGGGGGAGGTGGACTAGACAAGTGGATAAGGAAATCCATGTGTTGCAAACCAGCATTGAAGATATACACTCACCGGCCACTTTATTAGGTACACCTGTCCAACTGCTCGTTAACACTTAATTTCTAATCAGCCAATCACATGGCGGCAACTCAGTGCATTTAGGCATGAAACATGGTCAAGACAATCTCCTGCAGTTCAAACCGAGCATCAGTATGGGGAAGAAAGGTGATTTGAGTGCCTTTGAACGTGGCATGGTTGTTGGTGCCAGAAGGGCTGGTCTGAGTATTTCAGAAACTGCTGATCTCCTGGGATTTTCACGCACAACCATCTCTAGGGTTTACAGAGAATGATCCGAAAAAGAAAAAACATCCAGTGAGCGGCAGTCCTGTGGGCGGAAGTGCCTTGTTGATGCCAGAGGTCAAAGGAGAATGGGCAGACTGGGTTTGAGCTGATAGAAAGGCAACAGTGACTCAAATAGCCACCCGTTACAACCAAGGTAGGCAGAAGAGCATCTCTGAACGCACAGTACGGCGAACTTTGAGGCAGATGGGCTACAGTAGCAGAAGACCACACAGGGTGCCACTCCTTTCAGCTAAGAACAGGAAACTGACTCCAATTTGCCCAAGCTCATCGAAATTGGACAGTAGAAGATTGGAAAAACGTTGCCTGGTCTGATGAGTCTCGATTTCTGCTGCAACATTCGGATTGTAGGGTCAGAATTTGGCGTCAACAACATGAAAGCATGGATCCATCCTGCCTTGTATCAACGGTTCAGGCTGGTGAGTGGTGGTGTCATGGTGTGGGGAATATTTTCTTGGCACTCTTTGGGCCCCTTGGTACCAATTGAGCATCGTTGCAACACCTTGTTGAATCTATGCCACGAAGAATTGAGGCAGTTCTGAAGGCAAAAGGGGGTCCAACCTGTTACTAGCATGGTGTACCTAATAAAGTGGCCGGTGAGTGTATGTGCCCAAAATATCTCATGTTATCTCATGCCATATACGAGCTGTGTAATAAATAATCCCATGCCATCTACCAAAGGAGAGATGTTTATTTCCATGCCGTCATCTGAACAGGTAATGTTTAATCCCATGCTGTCTACTGAATGGGTAATGTATGAACCAGTGCCGTCTATATTAGCTATAATCCCATGCCGTTGACGGAAAGTGTCTATTCACAAATGCCAAAAGTCTAGCAACCAAAAAAGGGGAGATCTTGAAGCACTAGTTCTAGAGGAGCAGATTGATGTAGTTGGTATTGCTGAAACATGGCTGGACTCCTCGCATGATTGGGCTGTCAACCTTCAAGGTTTTAATCTTTTTAGGAAGGAAAGAGCGAACAGGAGGGGAGGAGGAGTGTGTTTGTATGTAAGGAGTGATATGAAGGCAAATGTGAAAGAGGAAATAGAGGGTGAGGATATGGAAACATTGTGGGTGGAAACACAAGGAGGGGTTAATGCAGAAAATATTTTTCGCGTAATCTATAGACCCCCGAACATCACTGAGGAGATAGAAGAACAGGTGCATAATCAAATGGAGTGGGCAGCACAGGTGGGTACAGTGGTAACAATGGGTGACTTTAATTAACCAGGCATTGACTGAGGTCATGGTTCTCCATCAACTGAACAGGGAAGGAAGTTCCTCAAGCTGCTAGAGGATAATTTTATGGGGCAGTTTGTGGAGGATCCCACTAGAAGTGATGCTCTGCTGGATCTGGTAATTTCTAACAAAGCAGAACTTGTTGGAGCAGTCACGGTTTCTGAAAATCTAGGTAACAGTGACCACAATATAACTCATTTTAGTGTAAACTGGGAAAAAGAGAGACAGAGCGGGAAGGCAAAAACATTTAATTTTAAAAGGGCCAATTTCGCCTTATTGATGGACGCAATACAGGACCTAGACTGGGAGCAGCTATTAGCAAATAGTGATGGAGAAGCCAAATGGGAGAGCTTTAAATATACTCTGGGAAAATTTATAGCAAAATTAATTCCTATGGGTAACAAGTATAGGCGACTAAAACTAAAACCAACATGGCTTCTACCTTCTGTTAAAAGGGCAATAAATAATAAAAAAGGGCATTTAAAAAATATGTCAGAGGGGTCGGCATCAGTCTTTATAAATTACAAAGAGCTTAATTCTGTAAAAAAAAAGTGATAAAAGCAGCTAAAATTCAAAATGAAAGGCAGGTGGCCAAGGACAGCAAGACTAACCCCAAGAAATTATTTAAGCATATAAATGCCAAAAAGCCTAAGTCAGAGCATGTAGGTGCCATAAAAAAATGTAATGAGGAGCCGGTCACTGGGGACCGGAGAA
>JAODAL010071598.1:0-15464 GCA_025379985.1 Phyllomedusa bahiana
GCGGAAGTGCAAAACTCAGACCTCGAGCCTTTCTTCAGCAGGCATCCAGACCCGGGGGTCCCTTTTAGAAATTTCTGGACGACGAGGTTTCATGAATGTTCCGGCAAGGATGTGCTCCAAAAAACTGATTTTAAAGGGCGGCCTGCAATTTGCCCTTTTATCGCCCCCAAATTTGCCTGGCAAAAGGGTTTTCTTGTCACCCAGCCAGCGCTCGGTCTCGTTGCGGGAGCCGTCCACAGCTCGACCTGGTGTGGACGGTCTCCAAGACAGTTTAATTTAAAAAAAGGCCTGGTTTTCTGGGCCCTGATGCCCCAGAGGCCCTTGGGGGGAAAGGCCCCGCACCATCCCGCAGTTTTGAAGAGCGTGCCCCAGCCTGAGAGCCACCGTCACGCCAGAGACATCCACCCAGCTGACCCGGGGAGCTGTCACAGAGATATAGGGGCCTTGGCGGTTACTAGCCCATGTTCGGTGATGAGATGGACTTTGCCAGACAAGTGCAGACCGGCTTGAAATTTTAGATGACACGTGGCTGGCCAGGGCGGGGAAGGCTTTTTGGCAAAGAAATCCCTGCTCGGCATTGGGGTTTGGGGGGGAGGCAAGAGCCATGATGTGGGGAACCATCGTGTCATCAGACGGAAAGGCAACATTTCCAAGGCCAAAAGCCTGGCAATCCCGACATTCAGGTTTTGGCTTGGGATGGTCGGGGTTTTTAAAGGTTTCTTCTCCCCTCCCAAACCTGGAAGAAGAAGGCTGCTGCTAGAGGGCCGCTGTACGGGTGCAGGTGGGGGGCAAAATGGGGGGAGGAGAAGGGGGTGGGAAAGGGTCTTGGTGGTGCTGGGTACTCGGACGACGGTGGGGGTAAAAGCGGAGGTATCCCTGTCATGCTCTGAGACACAGGGGCAGTGAGGAAACCTTGGTGGTGGGGAGGAAGGCAGAGACGAGGTTGACGGGTTGAACCCGGGTCGGTTGGCCTTTTTTGGCCAAGTGTTGCCCCATTTCAACCAGCATTCGGTGTGACTAGACATTTGGTGGGGGTTAAAACCAAAAAATTCTTGCCTCTACTTATGCGTTTAGCAACGGCGGCTTTTGACACGCTGGGTGAATCAGAGGCTTGCTCAAAAAGGGCCCCAGGCTTCAGGGGTCCCGGACCCTTTTTTTTTTTGACGGCCCCGATAAAGCGAGGAGGGGGGGGTTTCCGTGACCGTGGCGGGCGGATTCTATCAGCGGCTTCTGGGGGACTGCCCTTCCTTTTTGAGGGGGGACCCTATTGACACTACCCATTTCCCTCCTCATCCAGTGATAAACCCCTTGCAAGAAAATTTTGCGGAAAAGACCACGATGGATTCGCAATGTCTCCTCATCATCTCATAACAAGCTGATTTGGTCGTCCGACTTTCTGCATCCAAAAGTGGGGGCTACAAGAAAGGGGGCACTGCAAAGGCTTTTGGGGCCGCCGCCCGGGGGTTTTGCGATTGTCGGTTCCCTTTTATCCTCCTCTGTGGCACAGAAAAGGGGGCGTCAGAGCAACAAAATCATCCTCTCTGGGCCTCTTGATTTTTAAAAACATGCTTTGACCCAACCGCATTTTGTCATAAAAGAGGTTTCAAAAAATGGATTACCACAGTGGTGGGTACCGAGTTGACATTTAGGCTGCCTTCGTTATGTTGGACGTGATGATGAGCTGATGACGACATTGGGGCCGGGGAAAATTTGGGAGGACGAGGAGGTAAATGCTGGATGCAGGTTCTTTAACCCCTTAAAACATATTGGCGATCTGTTCTTTAATGAGATTTCACGGGGCTCTGACCCAGCGATGAAAGGCCTGACGGCCTGCAACCGACATCCTCGGGCATGCGTGTTTCGCCGCCGGGAAAAGGGCACCTTTCTCGTACCTCCCTGTCTACCCCACTCTTTTCCTTACCACCGAATTTCGCTCCCTGTTCAGAAAGATAAAAATTTTAGAAGGTAGGAAAGAGTTTTGGAAAGTTCTTATTAAAAAACGGCAAATCCCAGCTATTTTCCAATCCCCAAAATCAAACAAAAATTTTGGATTGAAATTTAAGGCAAGGACCTCTATCAAAAAAAGCTTTACTGACAAAAGTGAAAAAAAACGTATCTGAAAATTTATACGGATAAAAGGCGGTATTTTTTTGGGACCTATCAATTCACCCGTGGGACTACAAAATTTCGTATTCAAATTTAACTGCAAAGCAGCTTTTAACAAAGCGGGCCCGCGCCAAAGTGAAAAAACAGTATCGAAATTATACGGTAATAAAAGGAATTTTTTTTGGGACCCATCAATTCACCGTGGGGGCTACAAAATTGCTGGATTTAAATTTAAGTGCTAGGGGACCCCCCATCAACAAAGCTTGACTGACCAAAAGTGAAAAAAAAAAACCCCGTCGAAAAAGTATACGGATAAAAAAACGGTTTTTTTTTTTGGCACCTATAGTACACCGTGGTGACTTCAAAGTTGCTGGGTTCAAATTTAACGCAAGGTGGCTTTAAACAACAAAGCGGGTTTGGCCCAAAATGAAAAAAAAAAAGTATCTGAAATGTATAGGTAATAAACTATTTTTTTGGCACCTACAAATTTACCGTGGGCTACAAATTTGCTGGATTTAAATTTAAGGCAGGGACCTCTATCAACAAAGCTTTTTCTGACCAAATGTGAAAAAAAAACCTATCTGAAATGTATACGGATAAAAAACGGTATTTTTGGCACTTATCAATTTTTCCCCGGGGGATAAAAATTGCTGATTCAAATTTAATGCAAGGTGGCCCCTATCAACAAAGCGGCCTGCGCCAAAATGAAAAAAACGTATCTGAAAGGTAACGGATAATAAAAAAAGGTATTTTTGGCACCCCATCAAATTTACCTGTGGTGATACAAAAAAGCTTTGGGTTTAAATTTAAATGCAAGGACCTCTATAAAAAAAGCTTGATGACCAAATGAAAAAAAAAAAGTATCTGAAATGTTTTACGGAAAATAGACGGTATTTTTTGGGACCCCTTAAAATTTACCTGTGGTGACTACAAAATTTCTGTATTAAATTTAACTGCAAAGCAGCTCTTCAACAAAACTGGCCGCCCAAAGGAAAAAAAACACGTATCTGAAATTATACGGATAATAAAAGGAATTTTTGGCACCTATCAATTCACCTGTGGGGACAAAAAAAATTTCTGGATTAAATTTTAAGTGCTGGTACCTTACAACAAAAACTTGACGACCAAAAGTGAAAAAAAAAAACCGTCTGAAAAGTATAGGGTAATAAAAAGGTATTTTTGGCACCTATCAGTACACCTGTGGTGCTTCAAAGTGCTGGGTTTAAAAATTTAATGCAAGGGGGCTCTATCAACAAAGTGGCTTGCGCCAAAGTAAAAAAAACACTATCTGAAATGTATACGGGTAAAAAAAGGGATTTTTGGCACCCATAATTCACCCTTTGGGGACTACAAAATTCTGGATTTAAATTTAAATGCAAGGTAAACCTCTACAACAAAGCTTTACTGACCAATGTGAAAAAAAACACCTATCTGAAGTATACGGATAAAAAACGGTATTTTTGCACTTATTTAATTCACCTGTGGGGATGAAAATTCTGTATTCAAATTTAACTGAAGGTGGCTTTGAAAAAGCTGGCTTGCCCCAAAGGAAAAAAAAAAAAACGTATTTGAAAAGTAAAAAGGGTAAAAAAAGGTAAATTTTTTGGCACCATAATTTACCTGTGGGATAAAATTGCTGATTTAAATTAACTGAAGGTGTCTCTATCAACAAAGCTGGCTGCGCCAAGTGAAAAAAAAACGTACTAAATGTTACGATAATAAAAGGTATTTTTGGACCTATCAACCTGTTGTGACTACAAAATTGCGGATTCAAAATTTTCTGCAAGGTGGCTTATCAACAAAGCTGGGGCTGGGCAAAAAAGAAAAAAACACATATGAATGTATACGGATATAACGGTATTTTTGGCACCTATCGTACCCTGTGGTACTTCAAAAATTGCTGGATTCAAATTTAAATGCAAGGTGGCTCTTTCAAAAAAGCGGCTTGCGCCAAAGTGAAAAAACACGTATTGGGAAAAGTATCGGGTAAAAAACGGGGTTTTTGGCCCTATAATTCCCTGTGGTGACTACAAAATTTGGATTGAAATTAAGTGCAAGGTACCCCTATCAACAAAGTTTTTCTGACCAAATGGAAAAAAACACCATTGAAATGATAGGATAAAAAACGTATTTTTTTGGCCTTATCAATTCACCTGTGGGGGCTAGAAAATTTCTTATTCAAATTTAAAAATGCAAGGGGGCTCTATAAAAAGCTGGCCTGCGCCAAAGTGAAAAAAAACACGTATTGAAAAGTATAAAGGGTATAAAAGGTTTTTTGGCACCTAAAATTTACCTGTGGTGATACAAAAATTTCGGATGAAATTTAAGTGGCAAGGTACCTTACAACAAAAACTTGATACCAAAGTGAAAAAAAAAAAGATCTGAAATGTATACGGGTAATTGCGGATTTTTGGACCTATCAATTTTACCTGTGGTGGGCTACAAAATTGCTGTATTAAATTTAAATGCAAAGCAGCTCTACAAACAAAGGGCCCCCCCGCCAAAGTGAAAAAACAGTATTGAAAATTATACGGATAAAAAAGGAATTTTTGGCACCTATCAATTCCCTGTGGTGACTACAAAATTTCTGGATTGAAATTTTAAATGCTAGGTACCTCTATCAACAAAGCTTTTATGACCAAAAATGAAAAAAAAACAATGTTGAAATGTATACGGATAATAAAGGTATTTTTTGGGACCCATCATACACCGTGGGGACTTCAAAGTTGCTGGATTTTAAATTTAACTCAAGGTGGCTCTATCAAAAAAAGTGGCTTGCGCCAAAGTGAAAAAAAACCTATCTGAAATGTATACGGATAATAAACGGTATTTTTGGAAACCCATCAAAATTTACCTGTGGTGAATACAAATTGCTGGATTGAAATTTAAGTGCAAGGTACCTCTATCAAACAAAGCTTTAATGACCAAATGTGAAAAAAAAAACCTATCTAAATTATTTCGGATAAAAACGGTATTTTTTGGGGCCCTTTTCAATTCACCTGTGGGGGACTAAAAAATTGCTGTATTCAAATTTAACTGCAAGGTGCTTATGAAAAAAGCTGGCTTGCGCCAAAATGAAAAAAAAAAACCCTATCTGAAAAGTTACGGATAATAAAAGGTATTTTTGGCACCTATCAATTTACCTTTTTTGGGGATACAAAATTGCTGGATTCAATTTAAATGCAAGGTGGGCTCATCAACAAATGGCCCTTTTCCCAAAAGAAAAAAAAAACCCTATCTGAAAAGTAACGGATAATAAAAGGGTTTTTTGGACCTATTTTAACCTGTTGTGATACAAAATTTGGGTGGATTTAAATTTAACGCAAGGTGGCTATTCAAAAAAAAGTGGACTGGGCAAAATTGAAAAAGAAAATATAAAAATGTTAAATGATAATAAAATGGCGTTTTGCACCCCTCAAATAGACCCGCAGTACTAGAAAAATCTGTATCTAATATAAGTTCAGGGTGCCCCAATATCCAAGTAAAATTTTTTAAAAGAAAACGTTAAAATAAAGCTATTTTCAACGCAATTTTACACTAATCTGGGTGAACAATTTCGTATTCTTTAAGAGTTTCTTTGTTCGCCCCGCGGGCCACCCCCCGCTTCCTCCCGCTTTACACGGGGGGATGTAAAATCTGCAAATCTCTGTCTATCTAATTCTAAGGATCAAGCTAACAGTAAGGGTGTCTCGTGAAATAGAATAAATTTTGCTGAGTTTTGGGGAGCTTTTGGACAGAGGCAGAGTGCCGTCCTTTGTAGAAGCTGGGAAAACACCTGAGGCAGAACAGAAGGGTGTTCTATGAAAACGAGGTCAGTGATTTTTTCCCAGCCAATGCAAAAATACACATCCCAGTTATGACGTCCACAACTTCACCCTGCTCTATTCTGTAAACTTTTTTGTGGCCCCCAAAAGACAGGAAGTGCCGAAAATGGGGCAATATTAATAATTATGCATTTATTTTACAAAATTATGCGTTTCGACAAAACCGATCAACGTAAATACCGTGCCCATTTCAACTTTGTCGATAAAATCGCCCCAACACTAGTAGGGGAGCAATTTTTAAACTCCCTAACTTTTGCTTTGTATAAGTCCCTAAGCTTACTGTCCCCCACCCCCTAACTAATCTAACTAGCAGTTTTTCCTTTCTAAAATCATTGTGAAATGAGGTGCTTTCATGCATTCAAGCATGTAGACACAGAGAGCAGTGTGTTCAGTACTGAGATTGAACTGGAAATGGCGTTCACCAGTAAATACAGTGTAATACATAGAACATGTGATTTCAGCAGCCAATGATATCCCTATACCCTCACTGGTGACATTTTTGGACACTTCCCTATTGTCTGCACTCATTGGATGGTGTCAAAAATACAGGAAGCAGCTCAAAGTGAAAGCAAAAAATGGTGCGGCGAACACGAACTTTACTCGAATGACCGTAAAAAAACTCAGTTCCGCTCGAGTTCTAAAAATCTGTAAAGTTTGACTTGAGCATACCTTTTCTCAAATGGTTCGTCAAATAGTGTGACCCCGTACCTGGTTTTCCCCAATTACGCTTAAAATTAACCCCCGAAAGTTAATTTTTTGTCTATCGCCCAGAGAATTTATTAGTCATAGTCTGGGAGCCCAAAAAGTGTTTTTTTGCAAAACTGTATGCGGTCTTTTATGTTTGCACTGAGGAGAGGTTTTGTTGCACACTTGATAAACCTTGACTGGTGGGGTCTGCAGTGTTTTGTTGACTTTGTGGAACTTTTCCCATCTCCTGCTGCATCTTGGAGCTCAGCCACGGTCTTGGGGTTCTTTTTTTACTCTTCACCAAGGCCCCGTTTGGCTGGACGGGGGGCGGAGGTCGAGGAGAGTTTTGGTTTATCCCAAATTTTCCCTTTTAAGGGTTCGGAGTCAACTGTGCTCTTGGGAAAATTTTGAGGGGTGCAAAAATTTTCTTTTGAAACCCCTTGGCCACATTGTGCCTTGCTACAATTTTTTGGCTCTGAGCTCCTTGGGCTTTCCCTTTTAGACTCATGTTTCTCATGTGCTTGACAGGGCCTGGAGCGTCCCTTGTATAAAGTCCCAAACATTTTAAATTTAAAACAAGTGGACTCCAATTTGAAGAGTAAAAACCCCATTTTAAAAGGGGATCAGAAGGGAATGGAAAAGCATGTGGGTTAAATTGGTGTCACGAAAGGGTCTGTTTTATGCCCATGTGAATTTCAGTTTTTTTTTTTAGTAAGTTTACAAAAATATTTACATTTCTGTTTTTTTTTTCTTTCAAGATGGGGTGCAGAGAGTATATTAATGAGCAAAAAAATGAACTTTCTGGATCTTACCAAATGGTTGCAATGAAACAAAGAATTAAATATTTAAAGGGGTTTGAACACTTTCTGTACCCACTGTAGAACTGTACATTTATCCACATTGAACCTCATTTGCTAAGTGGATGCCTAAACACTCAGTGTGTCTAGGTCTGCTTGCACTTCACAAACATCTTCCATAGATAGCACTACACTAAATAGTTTGGTGTCATCTGCAAAAATAAAAACTGTGCTATTAATCCCCTCCACTATATTATTAATAAATACATTGAATAAAAGTGGACCCATTACTGAACCTTGCTGTACACCAATTATAACCGGGGACCATTCAGAGTAGCAATCATTAACCACCACTCTCGGAGTACGATCCGATAGCCTGTCTTTAATCTAATTACTCATTATTATTTTTAACCTAATAGATTCTAATTAGATTCTAACGAGGTTTCTCCTCGTTAGTATATACAGAGCTGAAGAACCTATTTAGTAGCTCTGCCTTATCATAATCCCCAGAAACCAGCTACCTATATCTGTGATTAATATGCTCTGACTTTGGCTTTTTTGGCATTTATATGTTTAAAGAATTTTTTGCTGTCCTTTGGCAGATTGCCTCTGATTTTGTATTTTAGCTGATTTGATAACTTTTTTTTTACAAATTTTATTAAGCTCTTTGTAATTTTCATAGACTAATGCTGACCTTTATGACATTTTTAAATGCCCGTTCTATCATTTATTGCTCTCTGATCTGAAAGTAGAAGCCATGTCGGATGTAATTTTAATTGCGTATACTTGTTGCCTATAGGGATAAATTTTGATATCAATTTCTCCAGAGTATGTTTAAAGCCCTCCCATTTGGCTTCTACATCATTATTTGATAATAGCTGCTCCAAGTCTGTGTCCTGTAGTGTGACCCTCAATAAGGGGAAATTGGGCTTTTTAAAATTAAATGTTTTTGCCCTCCCACTCTGTTTGTTTTTCCAATATTAGATTAAAATTAATCTGTAACCAAGACCTGTTACCGCTCCAACAAGTTCTGCTTTGTTAGTTATTACCAGATCAAACAGACCATCACTTCTAGTGGGATCTTCGACAAACTGGTCCATAAAATTATCCTGTAACATTGCTGCACCGTTTGTCATTCATTTAGACACTGCGGCCACAATCGCCGCATTGTCTACTGGGATAAACAATTAGCAGCTGTAACCGTTGCAAAGTCCCTTACCAGCACTGGGGTGTAATTTTTCCAGTGTCATTAAGAAGTTAAATTCCCTTCCAGTTTTATACTTTCATAGGACAACATGGGATTGTATGTAACACATTCATTAGACAGTCTGGTATTATACACTACATGTTCAGTTAAACATGATTTCCTCCGACATGTATGAAAGGGTTTTTCACCCTTTTTCTGGCGTACATTGCACCTAACAGAGCCGGCTACGATGTCTAATGCGCCTAACATATGTATATCAATCTGTAAAATACAGATAATAGATAATTTTTAATGAAGATTGAACGCCATAAAAACAAAACTCACACAAACATGGCGCAAGTATGTTTTTTTTCACATTTTACCAACTCTTAGAATTTTTTTTAATGGTTTCCCAGTATATTCTATGGTAATATAACACCACTAGAAATAAAAGCCCTCATATGTCTATGTAGACGATACAATAAAAAAGTTATGGCTCTGTGAAGGCAGAGAGGGAAAAATGAACATGAAAAAAAAATTGGCCTCGGTGTTAAGGGGGTAATGCATACAAGATTTTATACAGGTTAATCTGGAGGTGTGGCAAACACTAACATCATCATCATTACTTCACACTTTTGATTATAATTTGCAGTACAATTGGTTAGTTTAATCAAAATTTAAGATTATTTAACTTTTGTGTTAGCAGTAACCTTTACATTATCCTTGTTTTGCTTTACTAATAATTAATTCTCAGCATATCCCCTGGTAAATCAGAAAAACATTATGAATATTTTGATTAAAACGAGAAATACAGCTTATATAACAATGGTTTTGATTATTAAATACTAGGAAAAAAAGGTTTTTTATTGTCTGGAGTAGCTAAGTAATCTGAAGGAGATCGTGATGGTCCCAGCGGATTCTGGGAAAGTGATATAATGTTACAGTAATCATCTCTGTCGCCATACATGTATAAACAAATGTATATTATCAGCAATTACAATTTCGAAGGACAAAAACCAACCAATGTGAGAATAACTTTAGATAAACTATAGACATAAACATAAACAAATCTCTCTTGCATCTGTTGGAAATTATAAACACCTTAATTTAAGACTATTATATCTATAACTACGCCAAGGCTAAGCATTCAAGGACAGAAAACAAATTCCTAAGTCTTCTGAGTTTTAGAAATATGAACATTTAAAACTTAGTGAATAATAGAGAAATCGCTTAACCCTATATTTTCTCTGCCATTAGGAGAGTGTAAAATCTAATACTGAATCTACACTAGCTTTAAAAAATAAAAAAAAGTGGAATATTGCGTAAGATGTAACAGCACAGTATAATTTTTAGACTAGAATATCGATGTAATTTGGCAGTATATGGAGGCACTGCATGCTTGTTCACTGAGCTCCTGTGACTTCATAGTACAGAGCAGCAGGTACTCCATAAGAACCTTTACCGACTGTACAGATTGTTCTATCGAGTGTATGAGGCCTACATTTGTTTTATTTTTATTTTTTTAATAAGTTATATACTGTATATAGGGTACCAACTCAACTGATAATAAAATTGCCTATCTGCTTAGAATGCATAAATTTTTGATACATGAAAATAACCTGTTATAAATGTTATTGCCATATACATTATTTTTCGTTTCTTATAAATAATTGGAGTATAATGTTAGTAAAATAATTGTAAACATACATATATAAAGTTGAAACCAGAAGTTAATATATACTACATAAGAAGACAAATATGCATGTGTTTCTCACTATCTGACAAGAATTTAGAATAAACCTTACCCATTTTAGGTCAATTAGGATTACCAAAATTATATATATATTTGACAAATGCCAGAGATATGAGAGAGAGAGAATTTTTAACACATTTTTATTACTTTCTGCAAAGTCAAAAGTTTACATACACTAAGATTACCATGGCTTTAAACCATTTGGGACAGCCCATATGATGATGTCATGTCTTTGGAAAGTTTATTGGTCACATAATTAGAGATGTGTATGTGCATTTTAAGGAACACCAAAAACACTGGTTCTGTGTGTAACATCATAGAAAAGACTAAAGAAATCAGCCAAGATATCAGGAAGAGAATCGTGGACTTGCACAAGTTTGGGTCATCCTTGGGTGCAATTTTCAGATACCTGAAGGCACCTCCTTCATCTGTACAAACAATTATATGCAAGTACAAACAAGATGGGAATGTCCAGCTATCATACAACTCAGAAAGGAGACGGGTTATGGGTCTCAGAGGTGAACATGCTGTGGTCCAACATGGGCATATCAACCGAAGAACAAAAGCAAAATACTTGTGAAGATGCTGGCGGAAGCTGGTAAGATTGTGCCATTATCCACAGTGAAACGAGTACTGTATCAATATGGGCTTAAAGGCCATTCTGCTAGAACACTATCCCAACTGTGACACGGGATGACAGCATCATGTTGTGGGGTTGTGTTGCTACAGGAGGGACTGGGGAACTTCACAAAATAGATGGCATTATGATGAAAGAAGATTATGTGGCAATACTGAAGCAGCATCTCAAGACATAAGGAAGTTAAAGCTTGGGCTGAAATGGGTCTTCCAATTGGACAATGACCAGAAGCATTATGCAAACTGGTTACAAAGTGACTTAAGGATAACGAAGTCAATGTTTTGGAGTAGCCAAAACAAAGCCCTGATCTTCATCTTACTGAAAATGTATGGGCGAAGCTGAAAAGGCAGGTGCGAGCAAGGTGACCTACAAACATGGCTCAATTATACCAGTTCTGTGAGGAGGAATGAGACAAAATTCCTACCAACTATTGTGAGAAGCTTGTGGAAGGATAATCAAAACCTTTGATCCAAGTCATACAGTTTAAGGGCAATGCTACCAAATGCTAATGAAATGTAAGCAAACTTTTGACTTTGCAGAAAGTAATAAAAATGCATTAAAAATTCTCTCTCTCATTACTCTGGCATTTGGCAAATATAAATAATTTTGGTTCCTAATTGACCTAAAATGGGTAAGGTTTATTCTGGTTTCATGTCGGAGAGTGAGAAAAACATGAAAACATGCAGATGTGTCTTTTTATATAGTGGATATAAACTTCTGGTTTCAACTGTACATGCACATAGTACATATGTGCATTGTGTTGCACACTTCAAACGTTGCTGTTTTGCTCTGCCAATGATGACCCACAGAAATCATAATACAGTAAAATGAAATAAAGAACCTGCTGCCTGACCAGCATGTCACTTTAATACATAAATAAACAGGTACATAAAAGGTTATAAAAAGTTACCAAATAAACTACACTGAAAATGAAAACAAAATACTGGAGAGAGACAGTCTTCAAACAATTTCCACTGACAGCAGGATTTACATTATTCACATTTAACAAGAGGATGGCAATGTTTTTCTAGTCTCAAACTGCTTCCATAAATTCTATCCAAATTTTAGGGAAATAGTTTTTTTTCTTGTTTTATTTATATATATATATTAAAATATATATATATATTAATATATATATATATATATATATATATATATTTTTAAGGTCTGATGCAATGGCATTGGCATCTATGTATAAAGCAAATTGGAAAACCAATAGTGTAAAAGGTGTATACAATTCTCATATCCAAGAGGTAATTTTAATGAAATAATAAATTATTCGTATTGCTTTGCTTGCCACAACTAACATTTTGGTGGGTTAGCTGTCTTAATAGTTAAAGTAGATATCCAGTTGCTTATAAATATGTCAGTACTTATAATTGCTGCTGACCTTCCATTTTTTTTTCTTTTGTGTTTGCTACTTGTTCCTTTAGCTGAGATCTATTAGGGCAGTGCTGGGATTTGTGACTATAGTTTAGCTACATTGTCTAAGCTAGTGTAAGAGGCCTGAAGGCCTGAAGAGTAGCGTCTGTGTATAAATCTTCACAGAAACTTACTTTTGATATGCTGTAAAAAAAAACCTAACTATGGATACTTATATAACATTAGAAGAGAAGGCATTGACATAAAGAGAAGGCAAAGACTTGTATAATGTATTATTATGTATGCATGTGTTATTATACAAGGATAAGAGAATTCTTCCCACTGATACTGCATGCCTTTGTCATATCGGCTGTATCATTAGCCTGGTTCTCCAGAATGGGTACATCCATACTCAGACCAGGAGTATACAATAATGTGGAGCCGAGAGAGAATAATATTGATTAATTTGTACAACATTGTGCAATGTACACATTCATTGTACTCACTATCAGAAATACCTATCAAAGTCAGAAGATACAAAAGACCCATTAGAGATACAAATGTTTGAACTTGAGTTATTTGTCCACAGTACATTCTCCCAAAAGTACTTTGTGTTGCCATGATGGTTTTTGAAAACTCCAGTTGGGATGCCTTGAGCCTTTCCCCATGTCTGCATTAGAATCTATCTAGGCTTCCTATCTCCTCTCATACTTAGAGAAAATAGAGAAAATCATCCTATACTTTAAACAGTTGAAAATCCAACATGAGCATAAAAAAGTCACTATTATTAAATAATTCAGATTAAAATGCAAAGTCTAAAACTGATAATCCAATGCTTACATTCTTCCTATTTAAAAGCCTATTTGTACGTCACAGCCTCTTAGCTTTTGTATGAACTCAGCTTCTTATTGTATTTGATTGAGGTGCGTCCTGACCATTTCAATAATCCTGTACTACTATATGTAATCAAGTTTTATCTGACACCTTTTGGCTTGTTAGTTTACTTGGCTACTTTATTATTGTCTCTCTTTGGATGATAAGTCATGTTTCAGGACTCTTCAAAGGGACAGACATTGACTTACAAGGTTGGAAGCTATAGGTGGCAATAGAAAAAATAGCTTTTTTGCAATTGAAGGAGAGCTATTTTGCATAATTTTTAAATTGCTTTTAGCATTGCCTTGAGTGTTCTTAATTGCATTTTTAAGAGAAAGTACCACTGAAACCTTAGCAATACTACTAGATCAAGCATACATTTCCTACTATACTATATATTTCTTATCTCATCACAATCAAATGTTTGATATGAAAAAAAATCTTGCTAATTTTTTAAATTGCTTTTAGCATTGCCTTGAGTGTTCTTAATTGCATTTTTAAGAGAAAGTACCACTGAAACCTTAGCAATACTACTAGATCAAGCATACATTTCCTACTATACTATATATTTCTTATCTCATCACAATCAAATGTTTGATATGAAAAAAAATCTTTCTATTTTTGAAGTAATAATATAAAATTGTGATATTCTTGGTCAGAACATTTAAAATTAGAAATGTAACACAATTCTAAATAAGTAATGCTATAATAATTTTATAAAATATATGGTACATGCAATAAGGCACAAAAGCATGCCAAATTCAAAATGTCCTGGGATATTTTTATTATTAGATGTCACATTTTACAGATTTTATAGTAATTTGGGAAGGATTAAATTGCAGTGTATTAACCTCCAGCTGGCTGTGCTGTTACTGGAGTTGTTATGGATCAGAATGGCCTGGTCTCCTGACCAGGTATTAATAGACTACTTCTCAGCCACATTAAAGTGATTAATGAGATGAAAGGATAAAATACTTCACCTGCTGCAGTAGCTGTAGCCCTGAACATTGAATTAATGAGTGCTTTAAAAAAGGAATCTCAGGGTTTCTCAGTGCTATACCACCACAATGATTATTTATCTTGGCTCATAATGATGGTGTTTGGAAATGAGTTAGTGCCTCTAGAATTAGCACACTCGAGAAGACTCAGTTTGAAGGAAATTATTCATTACATTAAAAATGAGTTTGTATCATAAAACATGTTCCGCTACTAGATGACATTATTTAAATAACTTGCATCTGTAATTTCATTGTGCATTGTTTCCCAGTATTGAAATGTCTCTAAAGATTCTTAGATGAATAATGACTTTATTGTTGTCACCGAAAATACTTGATCTTAAATATTATACACTCAGATGAACAATATCTATTACAGCACCTCTAATTGATTTGGATGTGTGCAATATTTAAGGCTGCATTATTGACTGCCATATATTCATGGAGTCAAAAGCTTATCACATCTTTATTTTAGGTGGAAAAACATTTATTTAAGCCTGTACCTAATGTCACCATGTTTCTTTAGTGTATCTAGTCGTTTAAGCAAGATGAGAGCTGAATGTATTTTTAATATATTTGGGGTTCATTATGAACAGTGCTAAATGCAATAGAATTGTATGCTGTGTTAATCATTACCCCTCTCAAGCACATAGAGGCGAATCTAGACTGGACTTTTTGTCTGTCCAGCTGCAGCAGGCTAAACAATTGTATCTGGATACCAGCCTGGAAAATTCCAGGTGTTCTTCAGCCTATCTCCCTGACCCTTGCTATTGTTGACTTTCTCAGTTGTTGACTTGAAGATTGTTCATATTTATTTCTCTGGTTTTGGTATTTATGAGCAACGTAACTACTAGATCAATTTTTTTTTTTTAAATCTTTGATGAGGACAAGTATGGAGCACTTCTTCCCACATCTTCACATACATCTACTTCAGGAAAAGGGTTCCTTTCACACATCCCAAGATACATATGCAGTGTGTGATGATGACTGTGTGGGCACATAAGGTCAGTTGCTGGAGATCAGCTGTGATTAACAGCTACACTAACAGATGGGATAGGAGAAAACTATCCTTTAAAGCTTTAATGCTGATCGCAGAGTGGACAAAGGGAAAAGGCTTCCTTGAGAGATACCTATTAGTCCCAGCAATGTAATTGCAGGGGCTGAATGGATAATCAAAATAGCACCTAAAGCCTCACTCAAACGTTAGTAATAGTGTATGTTAGGGAATATCTCAGACATAGAGT